>JADHZA010000508.1:0-14538 GCA_018831705.1 Torrubiellomyces zombiae | reverse complement strand
ATTGATAGCGAAAAGCTATGCTTACGCGCGTCTCGAATGCGCGGTGACGCCAACGTGCCATGCACAATTGACCTCTCTCCGAAAACCCTCTCCGCTATGATGGGCGGGCAGAACTGTCATGCCGAGGTTGTGTTCGCCGACGGCGTGGTGTGGCTCGCGCGATTCCGGCTTTCCAGTCCCATATCGCCGCCGACGAAGGTGCGTGACTACGTGCTGGAAAGCGAGGCTGCAACTATGGAGTTTTTACGGCGCAATACGCGAATTCCCTCTCCACGGGTCTTCGATTGGGCTTGCGAGTCTGATCCGGCGAATACAGTGGGCGTTGGCTACATCTTGATGGAGAAGCTGGATGGTAGGCCGCTGGACTGGCAAGGTGCAACGACTGCGCAGAGGGAGAAAGTCGTACGACAACTTGCAGATATCATGCTCGAGATCGAAAGGCACCCTTTTGATAGACTCGGATCGCTCGTGGTGACGACGACCGCGGCTGACGATAACACGACATCACTGGTGGCAGGACCTCAGATACGGATGCAGGCTCTGGCACAACATTCCACGTTCTTGTCGGGCGAGGATGATGGACCTTTAGGGCCGTTCAGCTCGTCGCGAGAGGCCTTGCGTGCCCGCATAGAGGCACATCTCCGCATGATTGTTGGCGGTGAGATTGGGACGGCAGAGAAGGCTGTGGACCTGTTCCTGACCCACCGGTTTCGACTAGACGTTCTAGACGGCGTCTGGAAGATAGACACAGAAGCAGTGGAGGGGGATGGAAAGTTCTTCCTAAAGCACGCGGACGACAAGGGCGACCACATCTTCGTCAACGATGACTTCGACATTGTGGGCGTCATCGACTGGGAGTGGTGTAGCACCGCGTCCAAGGAGGAAGCATTCTCCTCGCCGTGCATGATGTGGCCGGTTGCGGAATTCTACGACGGCTCGAACGAGCTGACAGAGGAGGAACTGCTCCTGGCCCGCGTGTTCCGGGAGAAGGGTCGTGAGGACCTCGCACGCTGCGTGCTGGACGGACGGAAAGTCCAACGATTGTTGTTCGCACTCGGCCCTGGCGGGGCGTCACAAGAGGACTTGAGGACGTTTGCCTGTCTTTTCATGGGTCTCAGGCGGGCATTCGATCAGGGGAATGCTCCCAATGATGAAAAGCAAAAGGGTGAGGAAGAGGAGTGGAGGGCGTGGAAGGCCAGAGCGCTCGTGGAGTGGGAACATGACGAGATGTTGCAGATGCTGAAGAGTAAATCAGGAGTTGTCGTCGTATAATAGCGTAATTATACGTAGCCGTTAAGCTAAAGCAAGCTCTCACATTTAACCGCCCCTGGCGGGGCAGCTTTTACTCGCCTCGGAAAAAAAGAACCCCGAGCCGAAAAACGTCCCCACCGGGCGACCTCGGAGACCAAAAGTCATCATACCAGGATTCATTCGGAATATCACATCATCAAACATCGAGTCAATTGGCTTGAGAAGCACCCGAAATCATGCTCTCTGCCACAGCCGTGGTCCCGCGCGCGGGCGCCCGGCTAATTTCTCTACAATCCACGTCAATTGCCCCTACTCCGATATCACTTCGATCTCTAAGCCGACGAAACAACCTCAACAATCTTATCAACGCCAGGAGCGTATCTTCTACGAGGAGCCTAGCAGCCACCGCTACGACGACGAATCCAAATTCGCCCCTTGGGAAGAAGAATGCCTCGAATGACGTTCCCTCTCGCATTGCTTTGATCGGAGCCCGAGGTTATACCGGTCAAGCCTTAATCGACCTTTTTAACCAGCACCCTCTTATGGACCTACGGCATGTGTCCTCACGAGAGCTCGTCGGCCAACAACTTCAGTCATATACCAAGCGCAATATTATTTACGAGCAACTATCCCCCGAGGATGTAGCTCAGCTGGATAAGGACGGCGAGGTAGACTGCTGGGTCATGGCTCTTCCCAATGGGGTCTGCCAGCCTTATATAGAAGCCCTCGACCAAGTGCAGAAAGGTGGAGATCACTCGAGTCTGGTTATCGATCTCTCCGCCGACTACCGACGAGATAGCTCATGGGTAAGATCCCTTACTCTTACTACCCGACTTCTGGGCCATGCTGACCAAACAGACTTATTCTCTACCGGAGCTCACCAAGCGCTCTGAGATATGCAATGTTAGCCCCCATTCCAACGACACTTGGCATGATGCAGCTAACCCGCTTCCCAGTCCAAAAGGCTCTCGAACCCAGGATGCTATGCCACTGCGGCATCCATCGGGATCTCGCCGTTGTTGGGCCACCTGGGAGGCCAGCCTGTGTAGGACACCCTTGTCCGACCTTCGAGCTATGCTAACCGCACGCAGTATTTTTGGGTGCTCGGGGTATTCTGGGGCCGGCACGAAGCCCTCACCTAAGAACGACGTCAACCTGCTTAAAGACAACCTCATACCATACAGTCTGACCGGTCACGTTCATGAGCATGAGATCAGCCACCATCTCGGTACTCCTGTTGCCTTTATGCCACATGTCGCGGCCTGGTTCCGAGGCATCGCGCTCACTATCAGCATCCCTTTACAAAAGGAAATGTCGAGCCGGGATATCCGCGAAATTTATCAGAACCGCTATGCTGGCGAGAAGCTCGTCAAGGTCGTGGGTGAAGCACCGTAAGTTGGAATTATAACCAGTACCCTGTAGTCTCGGAAGACAAGGGGGCTAACGGCGCTACAGGATGGTGAAAAATATTCAGGCACGGCATGGAATCGAGCTTGGCGGATTTGCCGTTGACAGCACGGGCAAGCGTGTGGTTGTGTAAGTGATTGAGGACCTCTTGAAGGATCCAATGATGCTAATCCTGCGAAGTTGTGTCACGATAGATAATCTCAACAAGGGAGCCAGTACTCAGTGTCTGCGTAAGTGTCTTTGCCTCATCAAGATATGTCGGGTTACTAACGAGTTCCATCAGAGAATATGAATCTTGCGCTTGGTTACGCGGAGTAT
The DNA here is from genome assembly GCA_018831705.1 of Torrubiellomyces zombiae. Classification (NCBI taxonomy): domain Eukaryota; kingdom Fungi; phylum Ascomycota; class Sordariomycetes; order Hypocreales; family Ophiocordycipitaceae; genus Torrubiellomyces; species Torrubiellomyces zombiae. The sequence goes on along the minus strand of JADHZA010000508.1, from coordinate 11,562 downwards.
CAGGGCATTCCAACTATGTAAGGGCATCGGCTAGATTAGATTTTCTTTTAGACATGAATGAAGCGGAGAAGACAGTGTTAGGGGGGCAAGCGCAGCTCCGTTTTGGAATTCTTCAGCATGAATCGCCAAGTTACTTCTCTCCACGTAGCCGCGATAGATCTCTTCGCATCTCTTTCATGTGAGGTCCTCCCGGGCCACCACAATCTTCACTACTCGCCCTGTTTGCGCACTGCTTGTTCGATATGCTCTACGTAGGCAGCCCCTGCACCTCGATTCGTGTGGCATAGCCATTGCGCCACAACGAACGCCGTAAAGGCGCCGGTAAAGTTGAGCCACGGCGCGGATGGCGTGCCGAGATATCTGTCTTGTTCAAGGCGGTCGAGGCCACCGATGGTCCGGCGTTGTCAAGTGATGCGTGCGTTGACATCACAACCGGCCTTCGGTGCAGCGTACGAATTTTGGTATGATCAAGGATGATTAAAGTGACATCTGCGAAATGGAATTGATTGATGCGATTGCACAATACTGAACTCATTCGCCTGATCGAAGGTGATGGCCAGTGGATCTGAGCAGCACCAACGTTGACCGACGCTTCAGTGAATCCCGGGGCGGCGGTTCGGGCACTCTGGCCTGCCCGCCCGCGACGTCCGCTCAGCATGGATTGCGCGCTACTTCAGCTGCAAGTGGCAGCCCTCTTTTGACTTCATTTTCTCTTTGACGTACTGAAATCCTTCCTGAGATTAGGGTTTGACTTTGACCGACAATTATGCCATCCTTACGATCCTGAAGCTCGGCGACAGCAGGAAAAGTCATGGTCGTGACTCAGAGAACACTAGCATGATATAAGGCTTCATGATGTTCTCCCAAATGAAAATAGCCAGCCCCCCGGAATAAGCTCTAAATCGTAACACCAGTACAAAGAACATACTTCGTAATTACGACACACAACTCACAGCCACGGGAAACGGCTCTTCCGGAGAAGCCGCTGGACTCTGAGCCAGATGGAACAACTGTGTTGGCACGGTGGGGAACCTTAACTTAATTGTCAGGGTCTCGGCAACCTCTTCCACGCATCACAGGGAGCTGGTACCGGCGCGTGCTTATTAAACAGATGTACGACACCATAGACAATTTAAAAAGTCCATTCCCCCGGGGAAATCCCAGGAGAATGGACCACTTAAACTGTCCATGAAGTGGTTCGTACCTCCGAGGCTCCGACTAACGTACTACTAGCACTACTACATTACCTCATTTGGATGGCGCTACGGTCAAGGGTCACGCCACGGAAGGCCCCCTCGGTGGCAACGGCTAGCCTCGTGCCCGTGATTAAATGAAGTAAATTTCCGTTCCATAACCTGATCTGCTGCATTTGCCGCCCTCTCTCATCTCACCTAAGTCCTACCTGCACCATCTTCGACACTCATATACGCTGCAAGCTCCTCTTTACTGATCGCGCGTCCAATTTTTGCAGCCCTGGCTGGCTTCATTTCGCCGTCCTTTATCAGCCGCCTATCTCATCCCGACGCCTTCGCCGTGCGTCGCGCCGACGTCTCCTTCGCTGGTCTTTTTTTTTTCCGAGAACGATCGAGCCACGTTTACGGCAAAGCACGACTGAACTGGTGTTCCACACTTTCATACCACAGGGATGCCATCAAGGACGCTGCCCACATTGAGTCGCGCCGATGTCGAAACGCACAACTCCGCTGCCTCTTGTTTTGTCACCATCGGATCCAAGGTGTACGATGTCACCGATTTTATAGGGGATCACCCGGGTGGCGGCGACTTGCTGCTCCAATATGGCGGCAAAGACGTCGAGGAGATCTTAAAAGACGCGACCTCGCACCCTCACTCGGAGGCGGCGTACGATGTGCTCGACGAATCCCTTGTTGGCTTCGTCAGTGACGATTCTCCAGACGTCGCCAAAGCATCTGGCTTTCCTGCAGAGAAATCGTCCGCATCTATACAATCCGAGAACGGCGTCTTTGTTCATCCGCGAACAGGCATGTCTTGTGAGGAGGACTTAAGCAAAGAAACAGACATCAACGTCGACTACAAGAAGCACAAGTTCCTGAATCTCAACGAGCCCTTGTTCCTGCAAATCTGGAACGGCGGGTTTTCCAAGGAATTTTACTTGGACCAAGTCCACCGACCACGCCACTACAAGGGCGGCAAGTCCGCGCCCCTGTTTGGGAACTTTCTTGAGCCTCTGACGCTGACGCCGTGGTGGGTGGTGCCCACTCTATGGCTCCCATGCGTTGCCTACGGTCTCCATCTTGCTAGTCAGGGCCTCGGCGGACTATCCCTCGCCGCGTACTGGCTTTTCGGTCTTCTTCTCTGGACCCTTATCGAGTATGGCTTGCACCGTTGTCTCTTTCATCTTGATGGGTCAGTCTTCTTCTTCCGTGCTCGCGTTCACCTTCTGCTGGCCAATCTGCTGACCATGCAAGCAGCTATCTTCCTGACAACCGAGTCGGCATTACGTTACATTTCACGCTGCATGGCATACACCACTATCTACCTATGGACAAATACCGACTGGTGATGCCCCCAGTCCTCTTCGTCGTTCTCGCTACGCCCTTCTGGAAGCTTGCACATACCATCTTCTCCTACGATTGGCACGTTGCCACGGCTGTGTATTGCGGCGGCATCTTTGGCTACATATGTTACGACTTGACGCACTATTTCTTGCATCACGAAAACCTCCCGCTTTGGTACAAGCAGTTGAAGAAGTACCATCTCGCCCACCATTTTCTCGACTACGAACTCGGGTTCGGTGTTACTAGCAAGTTCTGGGACAGTGTCTTCGGAACAGAGCTGCAACCCGTCATCAAAGCCACCTAAATGCAAACCAGCGAACAGTTTGATGGTGGACTTGCGCCTACCTCGATTGGCTTTCGATCATCCGCATATGCATTTCACTTCTCTTTCTTCAATTTAATGGAAATGGCAAGGGGTCTGAGACTCTCATCGGGGGTACGTAGCGAAAGCATTGAAATCATGAGTAGGACCATGAGCAGGACCATGATACCGAGGGACTAGACGGCTATGGCAACTAGCGCAACCAATTAGCTATTATCGGCACTCACAGCTCTGTTATTAATTATCAGGAGGTTGTTATCTAGGGAAGAAGATGCGAATTAATATTGCATAGCGCATTACTTGATGTACAACAAAATGATCGCCTTTGACTAGAGTCCTCCATGACTCCTCATCATTGCTTCAGCAGGATATACATCTGCACTCTGCACAGGTTTGTCGAATATTATCATTCGACGTTGTCTATAAGGCAATAATGGTTGACTTGGTTGCAGCCGTGACATGATAGATAACATCTAAGTCTTCAGAGCATACTACTACTAGTCTACTACTAGTAGTATTACTACTACTAATACTACTAGTGTGCAGTACGCACGGCGGTTTACCAGTATTAGGTAAGACCTAGGTATTAGTGATTTACGAAACATCACGTGATACGCCATCCCCCTAGCGCTGGAAACCTCCGCAGTTTGTCCCGAGAAGCCATTTTCTCTACTCCCTACTTAAATTGTCGAGTAATTACAGGATCACCTCCTTCTCTGCATCCTCGTACCCGCCTGTTGTCGATACAGCCACGAATTTCTCCAACCTTCTAGCCGAGCTGTGACGTGGAAAGACCACTCGTAGCTTGAGTTCCGCCTCACCGCTAAGCTCCTTAAGGCAGCGTAGAGGTCATCATGTCTAATCTCGACGTCGAAGCCCTGTTGGAAGCCACGGCACAAAGCTCTACGCAACAAAGTGCAAGAGCTCAGGAAGATGATTCCCCCAAAGGTGTAAAACGTGGTCGCGGGCATCGCGATCATGGTCGAAGCCGCAGCCGTGATCGCGACCGCGACGTGGATCACGATAGACGTCGGCGCGACCGAAGAGACCTAAGCCCAAGAGACCAACGGAAAAGTCCCGGCTCGCATACCCCCCGAAGCGACACCGGCAGTCATCGCAGCCGACGTCGAAGCGAAAGTCGTGATGGTGACCGACGTGGGTCTCGTCGCCACCGAGATGGCGACTACTATCGCGGACGACGAGAGCGATCACGCTCCCGATCGAAGTCTCCACGTCGTCACTATCGCCCTCATGATGACCGCGATCGTCGTGATCGTCGAGATAGGCGTGACCGAGATCGCTCTAGCCACCGCTCATCTGACCATGGTCTTGCTAGAGATGCGTCTCGCGAACGACGATCCCAGTCGCCCAAACCCAATGACGACGAACGAGACTCCAGAACGGTCTTTGTTCAGCAGCTCGCCGCTCGTTTACGAACAGACAAGCTGAAGCGATTCTTTGAAGAGAACGCTGGCCCGGTGAACGAAGCCCAAATTGTCAAGGATCGGATCAGTGGACGATCTAAAGGGTAATTGATTCTTGCCCTCCGTTGTCATGTACCACAACATCTGCTAACAGTCTCGCACAGGGTGGGATATGTAGAGTTCAAGAACGAGGAAACGGTGCAAAAGGCTCTTCAGCTCACCGGCAGACCCCTCTCAGGCATTCCGATCATCGTGAAACTCACCGAGGCCGAGAAGAATCGACAAGTGCGCAACACGGACTCGTCGGGTAACAATCCAAGCTCGGTCCCCTTTCACCGCCTTTACGTGGGTAACATTCACTTCAATATCACGGAGCAGGACTTGCAGGCTGTCTTCGAGCCCTTTGGCGAGCTGGAGTACGTACAGCTTCAGAAGGATGACAACGGCCGCAGCAGAGGCTATGGGTTTGTCCAGTAAGTCTGACAACCAGCGCGATGCGCTTCCCCGTGGAGGTGACAACTCGCTCACATACACCCTTACAGATTCCGTGACGCAGGCCAGGCCCGAGAGGCTTTGGAGAAGATGAATGGCTTCGATCTCGCAGGTCGTCCGATCCGCGTCGGGCTGGGCAACGATAAGTTTACCCCTGAGAGCACTGCCAACTTGATGCACAGATTCCCCGGTCAAAACGGTTTCCAGGGCTCCGCTTTCTCGGGGGCCGGCGGCCGCGGCCAGCAATCCTCAACGTTCGATCGGGCTGGAGGCAGGGACAGCGACAAGACAGGAGGTGCGAGCGCTTTGGATGACACAGATGTCGCAGGAGTGAACTTCAATAACTACAGTCGCGATGCATTGATGAGAAAGCTTGCCAGAACAGATGAAACGCCCAACGGCAGAGAAGACGCGAATGCTCTCAAGCCGAAGACGGAAGCGAAGCCTCTACCCGTCAAGGTCAACTCAGCTAGTCGCTGTGTTGTGCTCAAGAATATGTTCGACCCAGATGAGTACGCCTGATCCTTCCCTCATATTTGGGCACGAATACAAGCTGACATGATGAACGTAGGGAAGAAGGCGACAGCTGGGTCAAGGAGCTCGAGGACGATATCAAATCCGAGGCCGAGAAACAATACGGCCACGTTGTTCACATCGCCGTCGACCCCAACTCCAAAGGCGACGTGTACTTGAAGTTCGACAAAGTTCAAGGCGGTGAGAACGCTATCAAGGGCTTGAACGGACGATACTTTGGCGGCAGGATGATCAACGCGTCCCCGGTCGTTGACGCGGTTTACAGCAGTCTCTTCTCTCGCACCAGAGCGATCGGATGCTAACGCTCGCCGGCGAAGGCTCTTTCTTGACTGCTCTCTAGGTTTTCCGACTGGTTAGTGTGAACCTGCTTGTAGACAATAGGACGCATCATGGATTGAATCATGTCATTGACAGTCTTTGCCAGTTCATCGCGCACAAGCCTGCCTCGATATGCCGCTTATACAGCCCGGCGAACGGCACCGTGACTGCCCTCGAAGTCCGGGGTCTCGTACCATGCTGGGTGTCTACACTTTCAGAAAAAAAACACGAAGCCTCATTGACCATTTAAGCTAGGCTTGATGACGCAGGCACCTCAGTCCTCGACCTCGTCATGATTCAGCGAGGCGAGACTTGATTGTCGACGCAGCACTGGAGACTGTCCTCATGGCGAGTCCCGCCACGAAGTTACTTTTCCAAACCTGTCCATTCGTGATTTGGGAGACGCTCGTGTTAATTTGTTTGCCCAACAGGGAAGGGAACGTCCTCTTTGCCTTTTATTTTTTACTAAAATGTAGTTAGGGAAATGCGTGAAGCGACAGATTGGATGGAATACAATATCAAAGCATATGCAAGTGAAACGTATCTGCGCGCAATGGAGGTCTCGAATTATGTGAAATACTTGGTGACGTCGACGTCGCTTGCCGCTGCGTTCTGGCGAGAAACGTGGTGGTTGAGCGAGCCTTTAGGGGCAGGTGTGTGAATCATATTGGAGTTCTTGACAGGTGGTGAAGAAGAATGGTGCAGCTGGTAGGCAGCTGTGCATTTCCCTTGAATTTTTCCTTGAGTCGATCCAGACCTTGCTAGGCTGAAAGGCTCTCGGCGTCTGACGCACTCACCTCATCCCGGGAGAAGAGGACCGGGAGGCGACAGCAAAAGCAGCGCCTGCACGGTCAAGGAGGAGACGCCAGATGTTGAAAAATGAGCGTGCTGTAGGCACGATACGCTTCCAACATGGATGAGCTTGCTTTTCTCTCCGCTTTTTGCCCAGCTGTCACTCACTTTCTGCTCAGCATGCCTCACCGCACGGCCTCTGTGATTGCCGCCTGCATTTGCAGACCATTGCCAGCTGCCATGGAGCGTTCCCTGCCCCTTTTTTTAACTTGGATGACACAGCGTCCGCCATCAGTTTGCCGTGCCTTTTGCTGCCCTGTTTCGTCTCTCATCGCATGCTTCGTCTTCTTCCTGATTTCTTCACCCTTGTCTCCTTTCCTCCAACCATTGCTCGCGAGGTCATCCCCAAGATTTTTGCCGTGTCACAAAGAGCGAGACCTACCGGGAAACGACGGGCCTCAATACGAGGTTTTCATCGGTTATCTCCCACGTACGCCCTGCCGTTTCCTCTGCCTATCGTCATCGCGAATTGTTCCGGCCGGGGGTCTTGCGTGTATAGCATAAGGATATGGTGAGTTCTTGCCCCCCCTGCCGGGCCCTCCCCCCGAGGCCTTTACTGATTGATTTCGTCGTTCATGACAGAGCCAAGTCGTCGCAGCAGAGAAAAAGCATCAGTATTTGGGCGAATCATTGATTTGAATATCCCTCTTTCAAGATTATTTTTTTTCGTTGCTCTTCCTGTCTTGCAACTGCTGGTGCTGAATATCGGTGGATATCGGGATTCCCCAACGGCTCTCTTGCAGGCTGATCAGCAACGCCATCTCGGTTGTTTTCCCGTCTTGCGAACATCATTCTACGCGGTGAGCGATATTTGAGCACATCATCCGTACGCTTTGGGTCAGTGACAAACTCTCCATTTCCTTGGACCGTGCTAATACGTGGAATATTAGGTCTATTGGGACTTTGCAGACAGTCGCGTCTGGCTCTACATGTGGTAACGGCAGTTGATGCGCTTGCGGGCTATGCAGTAGCTCCGATTGAGGCCATCGCGGACAATAGGTCACCTCCGACCATCTTGTTCTGCAACACTTCTTCTGCCTACTTGATCTCCTTCTCTTTCCTGCATCATACGAGGAGCATGACCGAGGCGGCATCTGTTCGCCTCGACCAAGAGACTGAGGAGGACTCTGGCACCAATACAGCATCATCGACAGACGTTCTCGAGCTTGGTCGGACCATGTTATCCGTCAACTTCTCCACGCCTTTGGTCGGCGCAGCCCGCACAGAACGGATCAGACAGATGTCGCAAAATCACGTACGTTGCTTCCATCCAATGTTTCAAGCAGTCCATGCAGGGGAGATCGAAATACGCTCTTCTTGACAACGAGACTAACAACCCCACCCAGCCTGCTTTTGAGAGATCTCGCCTGACCCAGGAGATACTGGTCAAGATCCAGCGGTCTCTGCGGCGCATGCCCGGCGTGACGTCGCTGCAGTCCAACGAGCTCGTCGCCCAGTTGCAGGAGGTAGGCCAGATCATCAGTCAAGAGACGAGTCAGCTTGTCGATGCCTTGAACAATTTGACGCTCGACCACGAGGAGACGGATCACACCATCGCGCGCATGAGTCTCGATGCCAACTTGGCCAAAGCTGAGACCGAAGGCCAAACACAGACTGTCCGCGACCTGCGCGAAGAAATCGACCTCGAGAGAAAGAAGCGTGAAAACGCCGAGAAAGACGTCAAGAACATCTTGAGCGATCTTCATCACCTCACTTTCGATCTAAGGTCCCTCAAAGAACAGATCGACAACAGAGACGATACAGCCTCAGACTCGAGCGGTGGCAAGGACGACGCTATCAACGTAAGCGAGCGAGTGACAACAAGGATTATAAACCGGAATGCTAATTCTCACGGCACAAGCAGCACCTCGAAGCCATCATCAAGCATCTCGACGATCGGCTTGACACTTGTTGCCTGTCTCAGATGGCGAAAGACTCGGTGCCTCGACCGATGGCGCCGTCGTTCAACTCACTAGCTGATTCTGCACCAGACACGCAAGTCATCCTTCAAAACCTCCTTTCGCAAACCCACCCCCGCGGCGAGCATAAAAACAATGAAAAGGCCGGTAGCAACAGCAGCACGGCAAGTTTCAACTCCCGTGGCAGAGCATCAGATGGAGAAGGGACAGTCCGGGGCTTTGAGACGACAGCGCCTCCACGACGGCCTCCCTCCGTCTTTCAACCCTTCAATTCCCGCGTGGCATCAGCAGCGCCTCCCAAATTTGGACCACTTCAAGCTGGGCCGCCACGCGCTCCGTCTGCGTTTCCCCCAGAGCGTCGCTGGCAGGGCTCCTGGGCTGCTGGTCAGGGCCGAGCCGGACCTAGTCCCTTTTACCCGCCGTCATCATCGCTGTTTGGACGCCCATCCGCTCGCAAAAGCTTCCCGCATAGCCAATCCCGCTACCGTCCCAACGCGGCCGAGTTTCATCCCTTCAGCAGCAGCTACCAAGATGGCGGACCGAGCAGCAGACCAGCCGCCACAGCTTTCGGCTGCGATTACTATCCCAAGACACCCACGTCGACAGGAGGCCGTGGTCGGTTTGGCCGTCTTCATGAACCATATGAGCAGGGCATGGGCTACAACTTCGCATCGCAGGGGAACGGCGCCGCACCCGTGATGAATCGCAACAGCAACCGATTCTCTTCGTCCTCTGGTCCTTTGATTCACCTGACGGAACGCACAATCGCAGCGTGGAACGAACAGGTCATGGATGTGTACGCCCTGATTCGCAGCTTTGTCGAGCGGTACGCCAATGTGCCCGATGCAGCCATGGCGATGAAAATGAGCACGACGCCCCTTTGGCCCGTCCTCCTGTCCACCTATCATCCGCTATCCGCATCCGAAGCAGCTTCGTATCTCGACATCCACTTGCGTAGCGAGCATCCCAAGTGCTGCCTTGTCACGCGCGTCATCATCGATTACATCGTCAACCGTGTCTGGGTGCCCAACGCCTGGACAGGGTCGGACAGGGAAACGACCTACGCACTTGAGGAGCTGGAGAAGGAGTTGGAAAAAACACAAGGTGGCTATCATCCATGCACTATCCCATTCCAAACCTAGCCCAAGTTGAAAGCTAACTCCTGCTTGCTCCCCATTCATCAGGCCAGCCCTCCGCCCATCGTCAACCTTTGCTCGACCACCAATCCCTACTCATCGACACCATCATGAAGAACGAACAGGGCAGTCCCTTCCACAAGACCAAAGTAGAAAACATCACCCACTCGCTTCTGTCCACCTTGTACCCTCTGCTCAACAAGCTCGTCAACCCGCTCGAAGCAACCCGCGACCTGGAGCAAGTCGCCGAGCACGCCTGGGAGCTATCGTCCAAGATGCTCACCAGCCGTCTCACCTTTGACTTTCGCTTTCCCGAGGTCGGCACCCGCTTCTCCTCGCAGAGCATGTTGCCCATCTGGCCGGCCCTCGATCCCATGGAGCTGCAGGCCAAGCACTGGCGCGTCGCTCTCGTCACCACACCAGTCATCACATGTCGCAACGACACGGGTGGCAACATCTCAGCCCATTCGATTGCCTTGGCTGATGTGCTTTGCATGCAGTAGATCCTTTGTTTTTTTTTTTTTTGTTTCTTTCTGTGCTCTCGCTTTTTTCCCTTTTCTGGTCTATGGGACCAGGAGATTTCATGCGCAACAGGGAACTCGTTCACGATTCTTAGGCAGAGACGATGATGCGGGATGACCCACGTTTCATCAGTACTGGGAGCTCTTCGTTTGCCTATTTTCCTTTCTCCTTTTTCTATTGGCGAAAGACAAAGCCTCATCTATTCATGGAAAGCATGTACGCTTCGCTGTAAAATGCGCAAAGGGATACGCCGCGGGCAAAGAAGGTTATTATACTCGATGGAGACTTATCGTTATCGGAGACGGATTGTTCTTGGTCATTCGAGCCTCTTTATGAATTTGCAAGTTTGGTCTATGGTCGGGAAAGCGACATCATCGGGGCAAGACAGGGTAGTTTAGCTGGAATTCATGACAGGCAAATTTGGCTGACCATCGGGAAGCAACGACTGATACTGGCGCATCCGTATGGAGGCCACTCGCTCATCTATTCAACGAGAACTTTCTTTGTGCTTTTCTTGAATCCTTGTATGACAGAATGTTTTCCATGAAGCTCCCCAAACAGGGCCCGAGTATGGCAAGTGAACAAGGGTGAAAGGGATGCAGAACGCTTTCAATTCAGAGGTGGAGTGGGAAAAGAAGATAACCGACGGGCCGCACATCATAAACCAGAATAAAGAAGGGACAGAATAAACCAGTTGATCAACGTCTCCGGGACGCTGTCGGTGCTCGATCCAGACGCTTGTTCACCGCCCCCAGCACGACTTTGAGCACGGCGTCAGCCCTAAGGACGCGGTCACTAGCTGCACTTCCAACGTCCCATGTCACCGTGTCGACAATGTCCCGAACCCCACGGGCAGCCAGGTCATCATCCAGCTGGCGCAGCGCTTCGGCCGCGGAATCCTCATTACCGACCTGGAAGAACTGCACGCCGAGCTGGAATGGAGGAGCACGTAGCGTGTCCAGCAGACCCGCCGTCTGCACAAGCACCGACTCTGGGTCGTCAGTGGGACGGCCATCCGTGATGACGATGATATTGAGCGGGCGCACATCCTCCTGGTTGCCTTCTCGTGTCGCCTGTACTAGTCTGTTCATGTAAGGCTTCATAATCTGGTCGAGACGACAGCCCGTCATTGTCAGGCCGCAGGGTCGTACGCGGCTGAAAAGCATCTCAACGCGGGAGTCATTGTTGATGTTGTAGTAGCCGCTTGAGGCTTTGCCCTCTGGCGTGGACTCGATTGAGCGATGATTGAGAAAGTAGACGTCGATGCCGTCATCGTCGTAGCGCGTGCAGATGGAAGTGATGTGTTTCAGCACAGTTCCCACCTCTGCCCACCGGCTACCCTCCATGGAATAGGAGTCGTCGATGAGGAATACGGTGTCGAACTTGGAGAGAAACGCGTACTGATCGTTGTCACCACCGATAGGCTGCGACGCTGACGATGATGCCGTAGCCCCCGGGGTTTGCGTGGGCCTTGGCGTGTAAGCCGGGGGAGGAGGGTCAGATATC
>JADHZA010000507.1:0-14540 GCA_018831705.1 Torrubiellomyces zombiae | reverse complement strand
GTGTCAACATGTCGCGCCTTATGCTTTGACCTGGGCTCGTCGAGGGAACAAACGTACTAGGGGTGACCGAATATCTTATCGGGGTTGAAACCATCCTTTTCGTAAAATAGATTATATGCGATTCTCACCGTGTCGTTGGGGCACTGCCGAAAGCTAAAGTATACGGGAAAGCTGGGCGTAGGGTTTTCGATCGCGACACCCGGGTTGCGACATCGGCAGCCCACGTCTGGATAATCGCAGAGCTTTGCCGCCGCCACCTGACGTCCATTTTCCGTCGCAAAGGTAGGTATGCACGGAGGCTCTTCTAATGCCTTGCCGAAGAAGAACATGGGCTGGGCTTTCATGGCGAGATCGACACCGCCAGAGTTCAGCATCAAGGTCATCTCGGCGTCGGTGACGGAGGAGACGGCGACGGCGGTCGAGGCGAGACCAGAGGCCGCCAAGCAGCGTATGAGCGAGACACGCATCTTGCAGCAACGACGAACAACGGTACTGTAACAGTCACTGTCAGATTGGAGGCTAAAAATGTCAGGTTAGGACGGTACACACATGGTGATGAATACGCTGGCCACACTCTGAAGGATTTATATAACAACTCCCAGAACACTGGCTGTCTCCTATCCTCAGCATGAAGCGACGCAGGTGATACAGGATGAACATGTAGCGAAAACAGAATAAGAGCCCCGAGTGGTCACAAACCCCCTTTTAAGTAGTCACCCGGTGCCTGGGCCGTGATCACTAAGACGACGAGAGCTTGCACCATCAATATCAACTCTGCCCAGCTTAAAAAGGTTGGGGGGGTGACAATGTGTAAAACAGCGCATGACGCTAAAAGGCAGCAATCAGGGTGTCACCCTTTCCTCAAGTTGCCATTCGTCGAGGGGTCAAATCATTACCAAAATTGTACACAAGGCCGAGATCAGCACCCGTAGTACCCCGGGTCGCCGTCGAGCCTCGAGCGACTAATAGCGCGCATCCTTCACTGGGTCTGCAATATATTCCATGCGGTTAGTGCATGAATCTTGGCTACTTGCCCAAGCTCCCGCGTCGCAATATGCTCATCTAGGCCTCCCATATTAAAAGGAGTCAATCCCACCACCACAGAAGGAATTCCCTTTCGTCGGAACAATCGCGAATCAGACGCACCAACCCTCATGTTGACAACGGCGTCCTGGCTGACCACCAACTTTGCAGCTTCCAGCGAGTGCTGAACAAGGGCATCCGAAGGCGACGTCCATGACGGATCGTACTGCCGTAGCACGGAAAATGTGATCCCTTCCAGACTGCCAAGGACTTGCCAATATGTTCAACAACTTTGGCAGCTGAGATACCCATAGGCAGCCTGATATCAGCTGCAGCCATTGCTTTATCGGGAACAAGATTCGGAGAGGAACCGCCGGATATAGTTCCGATATTGACCGTCAACCTCTCTAGAGTTTGCTGCTCACCGTCGCCGCCGAGAGGCTCTGACACAGCCTTGGCCGCTTGTATGGCCTCGTGTATCTCCTCGGGCGCGGCGATGGGCAAGGATTCCAGTGTCTTTAGTGCTTCCGTTGCTTTGAGCAGTCGATCGATGGCGTTGACGCCTCGATGCACATGGGCGCCGTGAGCAGAGGCCCCCTTCGCACATAGCTCAACCCACACCAGGCCCTTTTCTCCCACCCGAACGACTAGAGGTGATCCGGCATCGCCGCATATCATGGCATCGCAAATCTTCACGGCTTCAACCTTTTCCAGAAGATGAGCCGAGCCTAGGGTGCCCATTGTTTCTTCATCCCCCGCAAGAGCAAGAACAACCCGACCGCTCCACGTATCCCTCTGCTCGGCAAGTGCGCTGACAGCCAAGATGGACGCGGCGATGCCGCCTTTCATATCCGACGAGCCGCGGCCGTACAGCCACTTGCCATCCTCCGAGAGAGAGCCGCTGCAAGGTGGTAAGGTCCATTGCGATTCATCGCCAAGGGGAAACGTATCCAGATGACCGCTGAAGACGATACCTTTACCAAAGGTCTTGCCACGAACGACAGCCACAACGTTCGCAATACCAGGACCGGTCTCATGTGTTGTAATTTCGGCCGACGGAATAGCTTGACGAATGATGCTCTCGGCTGCCGTTGCGGCTCTGGACACGTCGCCTGGTGGGTTGGGCGAAGCAGACCGCACCAGAAGTTGTGTAGCGGAGACGGCGAGGGTTTCATGGTCTTCGATGTACTGCAGCAGCCGAGCCCTGGTTTCCTTCGCCATGGCGAGTTCAAAAGAGCATGTATGGGAAATGCGCCGTGCGTGAGTTCAGCAGCGTTGACCAGCTTGTGCTGCTGCAGTCAGCCGGATGAAACCACGAGGTTACATTGATGCCGATGGTAAACGAGATCACCTCTCCGCAGCATTTTCTTGCGGGGCGTCGATCATTGAGAATGAGCTTCCAGGCAGTCGATGGTGCTCCTCTCGATATCTGCATACATATTAACGGCTGGATAGCTTATGAGAACAAAATGAGTAATCGTGGTATCGTTATTGCGTCACTCGCGTTACATTTTGCAGCAGCAGCGAAAACGGCTACATTGTGACACTAGAAGATTCTGCTTTGTCATCCTTCCTCCATCAACACCGAGTATAAATTCGCCGAGGCCCAACCATTCCTTAAATCTCTGCAACCAAACTACGCAGTATCAGCATCGAAAGCACGATCCTCCTTCCCTAAAGCATAACTATACAGACTTTCCGGAGCTGATCAACGGTCGCACAATCATCGTCGAGACGACAACCCAGCCGAGTCCCTGTCAACCCCTCCCCGCGATAACGAAAGAAAAAAACACCATGGCGCTCACCCACGTCGAATCCGTCGAGCAATTCGAATCCCTGCTTCAATCCACAACCTACGTCGCCGTCGATTTCTTCGCCGACTGGTGCCCCCCTTGCAAGACCATTGCACCCATTTTCGAGTCACTCGCCACCAAGCACGCCAAGCCCGGCGCCCTGGCCTTTGCCAAGGTCAATGTCGACAACATCCCGGACTTGGCCTCGACCTACAGCATTCGAGCCATGCCGACCTTCATGTTCTTCAAGGATGGCAAACAGGTCGCCGTGAACGGCCAGGCCATGGTGCAAGGCGCTAACCCCCCTGCGTTGACGGCTGCCGCGGAGAAACTGGGAGCTCTCGCAGTGCAAAAGGCTGAGGAGACGACGGCGACACAGGCGTGAGGCAGGATATTGGACCGGTGCAGCCTTTCCAACAGCTGCAGGCCTGAAGCTTGGTGTGGAAGGGCTCTGCTCAGGGGCTTCTGTTCATCGCTTGTTGCCGCAGATCACCGGGCTGCTCATTGAAGCCGTGACATGCCTACCTGTGCATGGTGGAAGCCTTGAGGATATGGAAGATGATTATTGCCGAGACCATTGATCGTGACAAAGCGCGCTGCGCTTGGAAAAAGCGAATGAGGTTATGTTTGCTTTGCGATGTCATTTGCGTCCTTGTCGGTGGTTCATATTAAGGCAGCTCTCTTCAACCGCCGTCATTGTGTTGCACGCAGGGACGTTGGTCTTTATAAATGCGACTCTTTCCTAGACAATCGCTTCTTATTCTATGCTTGTGCTTTCTTTATTTTAGTCCGATACATGTGATAACCCCTTGCCCACTGTCAAGCTCTTCCTAACGGCACATCTTCATCCCTTTACCACCCCAAGCGCCCGTCGAGGCCGACCTCTATCACTTGGAAGACAGATCTCCAACGAGGTTGGGACAAGTTCAAAGCCGCATCTCCAAAACACAGCCTTGCCAATCATTCTTGTCCGGGACCGGGACTGTAAAGTCACCGAGAGCAACGAAGCCCTGACTCTCATAGTACCTAGATAGCTCGTCAGCCCCAAACGGAATGTCACCTTACTCAGCATGAACTCACTTGACCAATTTTCGATCATTACCGTTCCAGCAATCCACGCAGATACGCTTCAGCCCGATAGCGCGGACTTGATCCTTGGCGAAGGTGATGAGTGCCCCGCCGCTACCCTTACTCTGCTCTCCCGCATTTCTGTTGGACAAGAGATATGCCAGATAGACGAAGGGATCGTTGGCATCCTGTTCCGGGAGGACATCGCGGACGTAGGCAGGAGACTTGGAATCCAACACCAGCCCGGCTACGGGAACATGACTGTCTGCATCGGCCGCGACAAAGGCTCGACACCAGTCACCGCTCCATTGCGCCTGTTTCTCGCTTCTCTCCACCCAAGAACGCGTTCTTTCAGAGGCTGCTGGATTCGCGTGTCGGATCGGCTCTGTGCCCCACTGTGCGCCGCTGCCTACGGATGATAGCCACGAGATCTGGGATTCTTGGAAGTCGACTAGGAGCTCGTGGTCTGAGGCTGCCGTAGTGGCGGGGCGGATGGTGATTGATGGTTTGGCTGGCATCGTGACGGTGTACGTAAATGCCTCAATCCGCAACTGTCGTTGGTATGGAAATAGCGTCTTCAGATTGTCAATGAATTGAACGGAGTGCCCGGAGTGGATAGCTGTAGCCCGAACGGGGCGCTGTGGGTCACCGCGGGTGCTTGACTATGAGCGTCTAAGAACAGACTTTCCCTCTGTAATGTACGGATCTTGATCCGAATATCTCCCTAAAACGTGTGACAAATAGCCAACCTGGAATGCTGCACCCTTCAGGAGCTGATATATCCATTGCCTATAGCACGACACGTGGCAACAATGAATGGGAAACGGATGGCGAAGCTTCTGGAAACTGATTGAGTCACACACTACGTGTACAGCTGACGTTTAGCTACCGAGGTAGTATTGCTGACTCGAACCATGGATTTGGGAGTAAGTGAAAGTTCAACTTGCCACGACTCTCGAGAGAAAGAGTTGCTAGGACCTCCCACCGTTACCACGACCACGAGGAAATATACACACCTGGATTCACTATCCCTCAAGGTCTTGATGATAATATATACACTAGGATGTATGTGGCAGGTCAGGGCGCTACGCACCAATGACGTCTGGTCTTGCAAGCCATGATTCGGCCACCTCGGACGGCGCCACATGTGGCACGTTCAAGGGCAATGGCGGGGAAACGAAGCGAAGGGAGTGCAAGATACGACCGAGGTCCATTCGACCCAATTGAAGCTACGGGAATCGACATACTTGTAGGTATGACGTCCATGTCGAGCTTCGCGTGTGGTGTCTTACCTCCTCTTCGCTCGCGACACTTCGTGTTTTACAAAGCCAACGCGCCCCCAATCCCATATATCATTACGACAGCAACGTAATAGTTATATTACTGGACAAGCTAATATGCGGATTATGTACGCCAAGACTCTTGTGCTTCTGGCCGCTGGCTTGTTAGCGGGCCATTCTCATGCTGGTCCATTGCAACGTCGAGGCCGCACACCGTCGTCATGTCCGGATTACGCGACCTATTCCCAAAGCCGTCATGGACCTTTCTCAAAGGGTCCTTTGGCATTGCCGTATATGAGGCCCAGTCCAGGATGCAGGACTTTTAACAGCTCGGCTGTCGAGGTATATACTCATGTCCCTGCCTGACCGAGATCCCTATTCCCTCGCATTACAACATTGAATGTAGCACCTGCACCGATAGGGTAGCTGATTCTTGGCTTCAGAAAGTCATTGGAGATATGAAGGCGAGGATCAAAGACCCCGACTTGGCGAGGTTGTTCGAGAACACCTTCCCGTCGACTCTGGATACTACCATCAAGTATTTCGATTCCAAAGTGAATCTCGCCTTTGTTGTCACTGGTGTAAGTCTAATTCTACCCTCTGCATACATTGAAGGAGCTGGTCAGGGCGTTGCAATCGACTTAGAGGCTCTCTTTGCTTACACCGTTCCAGGATATAACGTGAGTCTCTCTGAGATCTTCGGAGGAAGTTTCAGCATGGATTCATAATAATCTACAAATTAGTGCGCAATGGCTCCGCGATACTGGCAACCAGTTCGCCCACTTGTACAAATTGCTGCCCCAAGATCAAAACCTAAAGGCATTGGTCAAGGCAGTCATCAACACCGAGTCCCGATACATCTCTAAATTCCCGTACTGCGGTGAGTCCTTACATATATATTAGCCATTGTTCGTCGGCTCATTAGCTTTCACAGGCTCTTTTCAGCCCCCGCCTGAGAGTGGACTGCCACCAACTAAAAACGTACGTGTGATCGCTTTGGCAAGGCCTAACTTTGACTGACACTGCTGCAGGACTATGCAACCAACGTCCGAGTGAATCCGTACGTCTTTGACTGGTATACATGTGAGAGTCGGAAACTAACCAGGTGTCACATGCAGTCCGGTAGACAACCAAACTGTCTTCGAATGCAAGGTGGGAACCCGAGTGAACTAACAGCATTGGAAGCACTTATCTAGCGTGAGACTGATGATCATCACAGTATGAGCTCGACTCTCTGGCTGGTTTTCTCAAAATATGCCGATCCTACTATGCAAACACCAAGGATTCATCATTCATGAATAGCAATTGTGAGCTGATACATCAATGTATACTGCATCATGGCCAGAGCGGACACTCACAACATCTTCAGGGCAGTCTGCGATGAAGCAGATCCTTCGGGTCATTGACGAACAGTCACAAAGCTCCTGGTCTGACAGCTGGGACTTTGTAAGCTACTTTAACTGGACTGGTCTCGCTGGATCACTCTCCCCGCCTGTTCCCAACAGCGGTAATGGGGAGCCCAAGTTGAAGAACGGACTCGTCGCATCCAGCCATCGTCCATCAGATGATCTTTGCGTCCTTAGTAAGTGGCTCAAATCAGGACTCACGGGACCTCGTTGAACAGAGCGCTCATGATCCAATGCAACCAGACTACATCACTCCGGTCAACGCGATGCTGTCCGTGGAACTCCAGCAAATTGCGGATATGCTCGACAAAGCCGGAAAATTCAAGGACATTTCTTCCAAGGTCCGCCAGTACGCAGGATCAATCCGTCAAGCGGTCCTGAACCACACCCTCACCGCCAACGGCATATTCGCCTACGAAACAAACGGCTACGGAGGCCAATACCTTATGGATGATGCCAACGTTCCCAGCCTCGTATCCTTGCCATACTTGGGCTTCTTATCCCGCGATGATTCGACATATAAGAAGACGAAGCAGGCGATGTTCTCGCGAGCAAATCCGTATTATGCAGAGGGCAAATTCAAAGGCATTGGGTGCGTCTGCCAAAAGCTGAACATCAGGCGCTTATTGTAACTGACCACTGCCCCATGAATAGCGGACCTCACGTTAACGCCACTTATCCTTGGCCCATGTCGCAGATATCCGGTATTTTTGGCTCCAATGATGATAACGAGATCAAGCAGCGCCTGGCACTGATTGTCGAGAACACCTCGAATCTGGGTCTGATCCACGAGAGTATTCACATTTACAATGCGAACGACTATACCCGTCCCTGGTTCGCCTGGGCCAACAGCTACTTTGCCGAAATGATTCTTGACTTGGCGGAGAGAAAGCCTGGACTAATCTTCAAAGACAACAAGCCTTACATCATCGGCAAGTAATGTGTAGGTCAAAATGTGACCCACAAGACGCTCAGGCGATGGCAGCGAATTTGGTTCCCCTATTGATGTATCCGCAGATTTGAGACGACACGACTTTAATGTATTATTCTAAAACCAGACCCAGAATCCGACGGCTTCCTTTTCGGCTTGCAGCACGCCATTGGACCTGTCTCAAGACAGTTCACTTTTAACTGTTGTGTGTACCTGAAATTTTGGGCGAAACATAAACACATGTTTCTGAAAGCCTGGTTCCCAGTCTCTCGGTTCATCTTGTTCGAAACACCACGAGCTTTCTTAGTGACGACGATTCAACGTTCTCGACCGCGGGTTTCACGATAATAGCCTGCAAAGTTGGGTCACCGGGCAAGCGCCAAGCTGAATCATCCTGTCCCTCAACTCAAATATTTCTAGCTACGTGTAATACACGTATGTGCTTGCTTGCCCAGCCAGCTTAATTCATAATGTCATTGCTATTAGGATCTACAGATACATGTAAGTGGCAATAGCTGCCTCGTTGCTTTGCGTTCTCATTCGTGGCTAAACCCCCCAAAAACATGGAAGCGTGCATGTATGTATGTAGACGAAGCGATCCAGTAACCCGTATTGCCAAACGCCCACGCGTCATGGCTTTTACCAGCCGCTTGCGAGCACTCATTTGTCCAACCATGACATCACGCTTGATCAAGATTTCTCGTCTTCTGTTCATGATTCGCTGCTTGAAGCCGATCGAATTCGGTCACATGTGCTATGACGGGGGCAACACATGCACTCATCCTCACATGCATCCACCATTGACTCACCGGAAAGTAAGCCATCCGTTGACCGCATGGACTACATATGTATGTATGTATGTATGTACATACATACATTACGCGGCCGCACTCTTGATAGACATCAAATTTCAAACGAAATTTGTCAGTCCACCAATGACGCAGGCTGGCCAGGCACTCGGCCTCATCTCATGGTCCGTTGGGCCGTGATGAAACATCTCAATACGACGTGGGAAGGCAGACAACGACTAAGAAAAAAACAATGCATTGGCGGGCTTGGCAAGACATAAACGTGGCTAGCCATTCATACCGGTTACGACCCAAAGGGGGCAAAGCTGCCTCTTGATGCTCCTCTGGCATGAAGATTACCACATCATAGATTTGACTCGGACAGTCTTGGCGACGACTTCGTGGTAGTTTGCATAGTGCAAGCTCTCATCATCGAGATGATTGGAGGTCTTCTGAACTTGCTTGGAAAAGAAGGTACTGTCGCAAGCACCGTTTGCTTCTCCAAAGGACGTCGCGTGAGGCTTGGTCGGCTGGGAGCTTGAGACATTATGGCGCGCTTGAAGTCGTCCCGAGACCCTTGCACACTTGAAAGGCAAGATAGTGATGACTGCTCGAATTTTGGTGATCCGCGGTTGCATGACAGGCGTGATGCGGATCCCAACTACATGTATGTACGAGATATGAATACAAACGAAAATGAAAGGCCAAAATAGCAAGGAATGAGATGATTAGGGGCTAGAGCCTGGTCTTCAAGCTGTCAACAGCTGATACCAAACGCATCCCTGTAATGACAAATGGTGTTGCTCACCAGACATCAACTCCACCATGACCCAAATTCACCAAATTTCATACAGTAAACCCAAGAACTAAACTGGGCTTCGAATGCATTAAATTCTTGACTACGCGACTACGCCCTCCTTTCTCAGGTGCACAGTGACTGTGGGCCATGGCAACTTTACTTTTTCCCCCCATGCGTTGCTCGCCCTGCATAGTGTCTAGCAGCTGCATACATATACGAGGCTTGCAAATACTTCAGCATGCTGCTGTATGTACATATGTACATACATACTTGAACGTTTTTTCGACCAAGACGGCAACGGTTTAGATTAAGCAACGTCATGCATGTCTCAATGGCTGCTTATGTATTTGCAACGGCCCATCGGTGGCGGGCCCTTCGAAATTACGAGCAACATCCGGTCTGCAGAGGCAAAAGAAAGAAACGGCGCCTCACCGCGTTTGGAAACTCGTCTATGTATTACTTGCGTTGTCTTTCCTTTATTTGCTGATGCCGAAGGGGGCGGCAGCTATTTTCACGCTATGTAGACGTCAGAGGCAAACCGCGGATCCCCTGGCGCGCTTTTGCCCATAGTCGAGAGACAAGTTAATCTCCTCCTTTCCAAACCTCGGGAGCGAGACCTTTTTCATGGTCACAATGCCAAGTCCATCCCGGGGGAAGGGGGATTGCAGCAGCTATTAAAGAAGCTCTTGGGTCCTACCATTTCCTCGGGTCTGACTCTTCACCCATTCATCCAAACGACTCATCCATCACACTCATATCTGCCATTCTTCATCTTTTGCATCAGCAATCTAATACCGCAATCATGCAGTTCCTCGCCGTCGCCGCTCTCTTCACCGCCGCTATGGCCAACCCTCTCGGAGGATTCGGCTTCGAGGGTCCTTGCGGCAACGGCCTCTACTCCAACCCCCTCTGCTGCTCCACGGACGTCCTGGGTGTTGCTGACCTGGACTGCAAAGTCCGTAAGTACAACCTACAGGAAGAAAGATGAGGTATCCGTGCAAGATCCGTTGCTAACATTGTGAAAGCCAACCAATTCCCCACCAGCGGAAAGAGCTTCAAGTCCATCTGCGCCAGGACTGGCCGAAAAGCTCAGTGCTGCGTCCTGCCTATCGTATGTTTCATCCTCGTTCCTACTCTCTCGAATCGGACACTGATACTCTGGAATTTAGCTTTCTCAAGGCCTCGTCTGCCGTGACCCCGTTGGTGCCAGCAACAACTAGACATTGGTTGTCGATTAGTCTGACAGGTTTTCGCCCTCGATAATCACAGTCATGGCATCACCGAATAGTCACCTCATGGCTCTTCAGCGCATTTAATCTTCACGCATGGCATTGACTTCCCGGTAGGGGAGTGGTGCAGGGAATGTTTTGATCTTCTTTGTCATCGGGCCTCTGGGTACCGACAGCTTATAGACTCTCATATCTTTGAGACTATGCAATTTAATGGAAAAGCACTCTGTGCCACAATCAGACCTTTCCAACACGATCTTCCCAGCCGTAAGCTTTGGTGTGTAGATTCTGTGCAGCCCGGCCAAGATTGACAATCAAATAACGTCCCCACGTCACTTAGATGATGAGGCAAACTTCTGCTGAGCCCGGCCACTGTGCCATTGAGGTGTTGCAGATAGATCTTTGAGGATTATGTAAAGAGCAAGACCGAGGTTCTCTTTTCATCGCAGCCTCGTCCGTCAAACGCCCGAGAGGTTCACCTGGAATGCTTCCAATTGTCGAACTTGATGCCCAGGGGAGAATGAATAGCCACGACGGATGTCGGGCGGTACTCCGTACCGACATAATACATATAATTACATAATAAGTACGGAGTATTACCTAGCCTGTAATCAGTGTGCCACAGAAAACATGCCCAAGCCACGCGGGCCATCACGGGGGCCCGCCCAACCGGAATGCTGTTCTTTTTTAGTGCGGCACGGCCTGTATTTTGGCGCACACGTTCCGATCTGTTTGCGGTACAAACGTCTGGTACTACGACCCTCAATGGTCCGGTTTCAGCGCAGATGCAGCGGCCATGAGCCAGCAAAAACGACGACGGAAGAAGACGGGAGGAGACTGAACCGCAAGCATATACCGAGGTGGAGGCTCGAAGGTACAGTTGTTTGGGTGCTCGCTTAGCCCGTAGCGGGCAATCGTCCGAGCTTGTCTCTCCTGGCTGACTCGCCCGCCCAATGATCACTAATACCGGACCGTTCTCAATCACGTATCGAGGTCCAAGTTCGGGGCTGTAGGCGGTATCGGTCATCGTCAAGCCAGCAATTTCAGGCATGACAGAGACGCAGCTAGGTTTACGCGAACTCGCACACGTGTCGCGTCTTGTGCGCTTGCCGAAAACCTTGATGCAGCTACCACGCGTCTCTGGCTGGCAAAACTCTATTCGGCCTGTATAGGCCTTGTACGTGCATCGCAAGATAACTATGTAATATGCATAATATCCTGCCGGTGCTGGCGTATATATACATTACAGGCGGCAATTATCCCGTAGGATACTTGAAATCTTCACCCACACATGACTAGGGCTTTGTTTATGGTATGGAAGCAATCACATCTCCAGGCCGCGGACGAGCCAAATAGTCGCTAGGAACCTGGTCCGAGGGAGGAGCCTACATGTATATGAGGTTAGCGAGCGAGCAGAGTCGACGTAGAATGGGGACAGGCGGTTCGCTCTGACCTGCAGCTTCTTCGCCCATTTCCGAACATCCTCGTAATTCTTGCAGACATGCCTCGTATTGAAGTCGGGAAACGCCGTCGGCTTCTCGGGATCGACCCATACCTGCCCCAACACGCTCGTGTCGACATTGCACATTAATACTTGACGAACAGTGTCGAGGCAGTGTGCTACACAAGTCATTAGCTTCTGCTCACGCTGAAACCCTGTGAACACATGGATTCCGACAAACGTACTGACGTGTCGGCGCAAGATACGCTCCTCGTTCTTGAACGCATGCATGCCCATCTCTTTGTATCTGTCGTAGTTGAAGTACAAAGCTTTTCGCAACAAATTCTGAAAGATTGTAAGCTTTTGAAGAAACAGTAGTAACCTGATTATACATGTACGTACCAAGCAGTGTAGATGATGCATTCCCTCCACATTGACCAGAAAGCCTCCCCCATGTTTAGCCGCTCGTTGAACGAAAGATGGTCTCAAGCCGCTAGCCAGACCGTCCTCGTAAGAAATGACACCAGCTCGATCTACAGATTGTCAGAGAGCAATATTCCGGAGGTCCATCGGAGCGAACACTTACAATCGACTCCTAGTGCTTCCCAAGCTGCGTCTACTTCTGGCGATCCCTCCCTTCGATAAATGTCCTCGGCCATGAAGGACCCATTGAACAAGTTGAATCCATATTGAATCGGTACATCCCTCAGAACAGGCGCTGCCAAGTGGTAAGCGAAGAATCTACAAATTTCTGAACCACCACTTACACCACTGCGTCGTGTGTGCCGCACATTCGCTATCCAGCGTGGACTTGCGTGTTGAAAAACATGTGCCGGCCCAAAACGAGATGATGCCGACTGATCCCATGACTAGAGCGATGATCATGGACCTGGCAAGAAGCCTGGTCGCGACAGACTTCCTTTCGTTCAGTCCACGACTCGCTTCTGGAAGCTCCAAGTCGTCGTCGGAGTCGTCCGATCGATCTGCCAGCAAGTGATGCAAGTGTTTCTCGTTTGCCATTTTGCAATGCTTGGAATTCAATCCAAATCATCCCGGACAGATTGGAGTGGAAAAATACATCCAAGGTCAAGTGCAAGGGACGAAACTGGAGATAGGAGCTCCGGATGATGTCAATCCTTCACCCCTACCGCACGTGGAATGCAAAGCTTCGAATCCGGACGCTGCCAACTGGTTTCACATCAAGCTCACTCTGCTGACGCTTGAATGCTGAAAGACCATGAACTAATGACGCTGAGCCCCCACATTCGCTCGTGCTTCCAGCTTCCAGTTCCGATGGATCTATCTCCTCGGAAGTAGGTCTTTCTAATCATGGCAGCGGTGGGTTCAATAAATTCAAGCTTGGAAGAGTCCGGTGCAGCTCGACGCTTTAGGCCGCGTTCCTGATTACCTAGCTCGAAAGCCTGAGGTGGCGCAGCGTGGGGAGCTCTCTGCCTTGGTTTAAAGTTTCAACAACATTCCAACGACAATCCAACGCCCACCACGATGGCTAGCGACAGCCGCCAGGGCAATATCCATTTACACCCAATGATATGTGAGCTCGCAAACTCTATTTTCGAACTGGTCGAACTGGGCCGAACTTGCTGTCTTGCGTGCATGGCCTGCGTGAGATCATGGGCTTTTTTTCCCTACCAAATTCCTCTGATCAAGCTGCACAATGACAATGTTTAAGTTGAAGCCGCTTCATAAGTTGATGATGATCCTTACAAGCAATGAGTAGCGCTCAGATGATTATTTAGATTGCACATCATCGTGTCGATAGGAATGTCGAAAGTTTTCGCACGTGCGGATGTGGCGCATTCATGGCTACTTACTAGAATAGAGTTACCGATAAAGTTTAAAGTTAGAGTTGTCGTTTGCGGAATCAGACCCGAACCTAAATTCACGACTTCAAAACTTGTAGTAGGAGATGCCATCCTTAAATGCAATGACGTCCACCTCTCTGAACGTAAAGAGCTTTCAACCTTCCCAAAGCTGAATCTACTATCATCTTTCGATCCCACCGAAGAGCTCTCTAGATCCATACCTCTTTTTCGACCTTCAAAAGTCTACGCAAACTCATCCAAGTCGCAAAATGAAGTTCGTCTTGGTCACTCTCCTTGCCGCCATCCCCGCTGTCTTGGCAGCCCCAGTCGCGGTGGCAGCGCCGGAAAGTGAAGGCGGATACGCCGACTATGGAAAATATCCACAAGAGGAAGGATACGCAACCTATGGCGACTACAAGGGGGCAGGGACGCATGAAGGGGGCGAAGGGGGCGGCAGCTACGGCGACTATGGCTCATACCCACCACCTAAGGGCGGGTACGGGTCTTACGGATCATACAAGAAAAACTGATTCGCGTCTTGGAAATGCCTTGGACAGCTTGTAACGACTTGGAAGACTCGGTGTTCATTCTATCGCTTTTTGATACAAGACTTGGAAGAGGTGAAGGAAAGCTTCTGCTCAGAAGTCGAATGAAACCCCTGTTCGTGTTGCCACTATCCTTGAAGTACATGTACAGTCCGCAAATGTGGAGCTCAGACCCGGATGAATTGAAATGAAAAGATGGAGTGAGAAAGACGGTGATAAGATTGTCTTATAGAATGCAGATAATTAATGACTGAATCTCTTACACAACGTTACGTCTCGACTCATCGTACTCAGGTATATACAGGTAAACCCGGCGTCGGCCAAAGTTGGAGCTCCACATCTACGGAGCAACCGGGGGCCGGCCTCGGCACCCCCCACCTCATCGCGGGCCCGGGAACGTGAGCAGGGGTGACT
>JADHZA010000506.1:0-14570 GCA_018831705.1 Torrubiellomyces zombiae | reverse complement strand
ACTCGAAGGAGGTAAAGGAATAGAGAGCAAGGAAGCGACTGTGCAAGAGCTGCGGAAGTTGACACTGAGGCGGTAGTACCACCTTGGCACCTGCTCTCACCGGCCGGTAATTACATAGATTGAAGTACGTACTTGCATTACAAGTATTGGCTGAGAACGCGAGTGACTGCATGCAGCAAGGTACATGCATATTACCCTCCCGTCTGCACGCTCTGCTACGCTCGCATCTGCCCCTCTGGCCTGTCAGTTCCTCAATTGGCATGGCATGCACGTGTAATACTTGTAGCAGTTAGCATGAGCCATGAGGCAAGAACGTACATACATCTTTGGCGGTCAGCAGCTAGCCCTGCCAGCCACATTCGAGACTCGTCAGGTGCCCCAAGATTGCAACTCCTTTGCTTCGAGCTGGCGCCTACCTTACCCACCAATGGATGTACTAGCGTCAATAGCTTCGAGCCCATGTGATGCTCAGAAGTGCGACAATCACGCAAGCCGGCCAGCCTTCAACTGAAATTGTTCTTGGCTGGACGATCATTTGTCCTTTTATTTGAAGGAGATGGGCCAGCTTGGTTGTCTCGACGAGATACTCGTTCCGGAGTTGGGGAGGAATTAGTTGTTACGTTAGGTTGTAACAATTCTCAGAAAGTGATGCATTCTCGGCATCAGGTCACGGGGGGCTCGATCCCCGCCACTCCCTTGAACACTGCCATCAGTATTACCTTACAGATACATGTACACACTGGATGAAACGAGTACCTACCTGCAGGTAGTAGACAGAGACAATAACTTGTAGGCAGGACGATGCCACTCGCTGATCATTGGTATTCATCCAATTCCCGTGACGGTTGGAGCTCACGGGTGCGCTTGCCGCCGGCCGCAGCTCTATATGCATTCGGATGGGACACCTGACAACTCGCGGGAATGCCATGTGTGCATATGCGTATGTACGGAACAATATCTTAGCCATTAATCACCAGCCAATGAGCGGCCAACCATCGCGTCTATGCATGTGCTTGTTCACGGCATATTCTCAACGTTTGGGACTTTGGCTTGGGAAGAGCCTGAGTGCCTGAGCAAGCTCGCGCCACCTCCTGTGGCGCGCCTGAGTAGTATCTCATTGTACGGCGTTTCAGCCACTCCCGTGCCTGAAAGCTTAAATCGCCCATGACGTTTATTAACAGCAGGCGTCGCAACGGGTGCAACGAATCGGACCCCAAAGGGTGAAGAAGTCTAATGACCAGGTGTTTGGATATCTCATACTTATTCGTATTACCTCGCAGTAGCAGCAATCACTACCACTCGTTTGTATCAATAGGTAGAAGCTTCGTTGCCGAAGGGATGTTGAACCCCATCAACAAGCATTCGCAGGTCGCTGGGGTTTATACAAATCACAGAAGGATTTTGAACGAGTCATCCTCGACATGTTGGCACCACGAGCTACCGATACATCTGGTAGTGGTAGACTGGCAATTACTAAAGCGGGCTGGTGATAACCACTAGTATTACCTAGTAATATGTATCAGTCACCACTCTGTTCTGTTGTTTTCATGCTACGGAGTACTTGTCGTTACTAGTGATACCTACCTGTGGCCTGCAATTATTGTGATGTGATGAAAGGACCACCTGGGGTACGGCGTAATTCCATGCCTGAGCCATTCTCACCGTCACATCCAGGAACCCCGAGAAGCCTTCCGGCTACAGGCACTGGACCCCCGATGCCCCTTGATGGCCCGCTGCTGGCCCTCGAGCCCTCTAGCCCCGGCTCCAAGAGACTAGGACCCAGAAGCCCGTGGAGAGAGCCAGTGATCCCGTCCTTGCCATCCCTGTTCCCCGGTGATGAGTTGCGACTCCACTTGTCGAGGTTAATTGCAGTGGCCACACAGACCGCGAGACTCCAAACTTGAGTGAATCCACTCTCATTCATTCCTGGTCCGTCACCCTGTTTGCCTGCCCCTTCGTTTTTGACCCTATCGCTCTTTCGTTTTTCCTTCTCTTTCTTTTTGCAGTGTCTTTGTTTGTTCTTCAGCCTTGCCCCAAGGGCATTGTCTGCCTTCTCTCTATCTGCCATTTCTCATTGTTCTTGTCGCCACTGCTCCGCTTGATTGGCTTGATCTGTTGGCCCGTCCACATCCCAGTGGCGAGAGCGCGGCATCCGTGTCATGGTTTCTCCATGAGAAGACCAAACACGAATAGTCAACTGTCAAGCATTTGGGTCATCCAAGGCCAAGCGACTCTCTGAAGCGATAGTTCAAAGCGCTCGCTTGAACCATACGAGTTCGCGGTCCCCGCGAGACCCTGTGGCAGGCGTTTTCTCAACGCCACACTGGATCGCGTGTCCAATTATACCGTCATCGGCATTCCAGTCCCAGCCGGCCAACCGTTGGCTTGCTACCAGCCATGGACTTGGAGGAGAAGCAAAATGACCATCTCCCTTCCTCAACGACTTCCGCTGAGCCGGCGACGGCGACGGCATCAACAGACGAGACGGAAACTGAGACCACTCCTAAGATGACCCATGATTCTATGGTCACAGTTCGGCTCTCGGAGCCTCCGTCTTTAACGCTTGATACCACAGTCCACACCTCGACAGTGCACCTATCACACTCTTTTAAAACGCGATCGGACAATCGTGCCAATCCCAAATATTTCAGTCTTCAACCGGCCCAACGAGATTCGACACTGTCAACATCCTCGGCCGAGGTCAATCAAAACCTGGAGCAGGAGCTGGGCGACTGTGGGACCGAGGCCCATGACAGTGATTCTTCGGAAGATATCGAAGAGGTGAATTGGGAGCAGCTTGAGAAAACCGAGGACGAGCAGACTAAAGACGACGAGACTGATAACGTACGTATGCGACCATCCCCTTGGAGACCCATCCCTCTCCCTCTCCCTCTTTCTAAAGAAAAACTGCCTGCGATTGCCTCCCTTGCGCTCACAATTACATAGTCGACGGCACTTCTTCTTGCACGATTAGAACAGGAAAATGCAAAGTTGGCTACGAACCCAAAGAGCGTCAAAGTTCAAGGCGTGGAGAAGACGTCGTCCGGCAAACCAAGAACCCCATCCATGGCGCAATTACGCAAAATGGTCAATGGCCCGACGCCATCAGCGTTGCGGTACTCGATGCTGCCTCCCCCGCCCATGACGGACCTTGAGTTTTACGCCGCTCTCGTGAAAGACTACCAGCAGACGGCTGCTCGTCTGCCGACTCTTCTGTCTAATAAAATCCGAAAGGGCATTCCTCCACCTTTGAGGGGCGTCGTATGGCAAAGTATGTCTGGCGCTCGGGACGTGACGCTCGAGGAACAGTACGACAACTTTAATGGCGAGTCGAGCCCGTACGAGCCTCTTATTGGCAAAGATCTCGGTCGCAGTTTTCCCGGTGTAGACATGTTTCGTGATCCAGAAGGAGACGGGCAGCGTATGCTGGGGCATGTGCTGAAATCTTTCAGCTTATACGACACAAAGATTGGATATTGCCAAGGCCTGGCGTTTCTTGTCGGCCCTCTCTTGATGCATATGCCAGACAAGCAAGCCTTTTGTGTACTTGTTCGGTAAGCTTTCCAAGGCCCCCCTTTTTGTGATGACGAGCTGACAAGTGCGGTGCGCCAGGCTCATGGAACGATATGACCTCCGTGCCTGCTTCCTGCCTGATCTATCGGGGCTTCATGTACGCATCTATCAATTTCGAGAGCTCCTCAGGCAGAATTTGCCTGTGTTATCGAGCCACCTGGAAGACCTTCAGGTCGAGACTGCGTACGTCTCACAGTGGTTTCTCAGCTTCTTCGCCGTCACATGTCCTCTTCCTATGCTTTTCCGCATCTACGACGTGATATTCGCTGAAGGAGCATCTGAAACCCTGATGCGAGTTGCGCTTTCCCTCATGCGGAAGAATGAGGCCCGGTTACTGGCTTGCACCGAACTGGAAGACGTGATGCAGCTGCTGCTGTCCCGCGGTCTATGGGATTGCTATCATTACGACGCGGACGAATTTGTTCAAGACTTTGCCAGCCTGACCAGCGTCGTGACGAGGGAAAGGCTTTCGCAGTTGGAGCAGGCGTATCGGGAGTCCTTGATCATCACAGCGAATGCGGTTCGGGCATCCGATATAACTACGGCAGCAACTCGTTTCCTCGGTCGCATCTGGGCCACCTCGACGTCAGGGAAGAACACGAACCTCTCTCCCAGCAACGTTGGATCTACGCATCCACTAAGCATGCTTCGGCGCACTACATCAAAGCAAAGTCTAGCATCAACGCTGAATTCGATCGAGGCAAGCTCATCAAGTATTGCCAGCTCGTCCTCTACAGATGCAACTACCCTCTCGAGAGACTTGTCCAACGCAGAGGACGATTCGTCTAGTCGAGAATCCACACCCATCGGATCCAAGTCTCAACCCCACGCAAAGACGACCGAAGATCGACATCTACACAGCCAAATTGAAGACCTGTTGACAGCTCTCGGTGAGCTGCAGAGAAACCACACGCTCTTGTCCAATCAGCTGCAGCTAGAGCGAGAAAAACGTGAAGAGGATTGCGAGGTGGTAAGGGCATTGCTGGAAGGACTCCGAAAAAGAGCAGCAGACAGAGGCGATCAAGTTTCCGGGTCTCATCCCGAGGCAGCAGCAGACATTGAGTTGACCGACACTGGGGTATCTGATGAGATATCGGAATCGGCACTGGAGCCGACAGAAAAGCCTGAGGATGTACCTTCGACCGAGGACCTTTCGAATTTACTTGATCGCGTAGACGGCCATTTCGCGAAGCATGCTACAAGAAGTCACCGATCCTCTATGCTGCAATCCAAGTCGCAACTCAGGGTCGAAATATTGGAGACGAAAGAGCAGCTTTCGAATGCCGTGGCTCATTCTAAAGAGCTGAGTCGTCGCATTCACGACATGGATCAAGAAACAGCGTCCTTAAAAGAGCAACTTCGAGAAAAGAATGGACATGTTAAAACATTACAGCAAGACAGGCAAAGACTGGAAAGGCAGATCCATGGCATCAGATCCAAAGTCTCTGCGTGGGAGGGAAGCAGCCGAGACTCGGAACCTGAGCTGGGGACGAAGAGTAAGAACGGGGGTCTCAAGGAACTGAAGCTAGGAAGAAGTCGTTCAACACCTTCCCAGGCACCAGGCTTCAGCAGAAGGATATCATCACTTCCTCAGCCAGATGCCGTTTGCTCATCCACTGCAGGGTCTGAGGCTTACCCACCGACCAACGAACATGAGGCTCTGCTGTTAGAACTGGTCCAAGCCAAAACGGCCGAGGCTACGGCCAAGCAAGAAGCAGAAGAAGCAAGACAGAAACTCGAGGCCCTTCGTAAAGCGCTGGGACCGACATCGGGAGAGCCTCCAGGGGCAGCATCTGGGACAGCGACGATTGCAGCTGGCGCAATGGGAGTGCTTGGTCGATTGACAGGTCAGACAGCAGGGTTGACGCACGATAGCAGCGCCAAAGCTACGACCTCATCGTCTGGCCCCTTATCAGCAGGTGGCAGCTTCTGGGGCTGGCGGAGGTGAGCGACTTGGAACTGAATCCAAACGTGGTCGACATTTGTCCAACTTTTTAATATGCGTATTTGTGGGGGAGCAGCCTGTCTCGTTTTATACCCTTGCATTTTTCTTGTACATGTCAATCCGTACATAGATTCCGGAGACTGGTATGAATTATAATCGGCTTTTTCAAAGCAAGCCGAGGAAGGACTAGATGTCGGGTGAGGTTGGTAATGGATAATCGACGAGCAAGGCCCAAGGAACTGATCGCAGAAGCCGGATAAACCAAGTCGTTGGGAACTAAGCTCGATTCCTTCCACCCAGGACGTATCGGACAAGGTTGAAGCACTCGCCTGTCATGATCCTGGCGTGATGAAGGAAAGCCGTCCATTGATATGTCCGTGAACTAAGAGAGCCGAGGACTGCTGATCCCCGCCCCCCCCGCGTTGGGCGCCACGGAGTAGGGACCGTCGCTATCGATAAGCGCTGTCGTCAAAAAAAATTCCCAACACAACGCTAGCTTGCCTGGAGGGAATCAGTCTCTCTGTTACTCGCATGAGCCTCAGCATGTCGACGGGCAAAAATGGAGGAGCAAGTGCACAAGCCGCATCGCAAGGCCAAAGAGAAGAAGCCGAAGCATACGGGCGGTAAGTCTGAAGCCTCGGGCAGGAATTCCTCGCCGATCAACAAGTTTGCCTACCATTCCCGCTGCTGACCTTGCCGCAGATCGTAATCCCAAGGCATTCGCCTTTTCGAATCCCGGCAGATTGCAACGAACAGCGGCACGATCGCAGGATGTATGCGCAGCCACTCTCCCAATTTCTTTCTGGAGAAGTCTGTCAAGAGAAAGACTGACATGCGCTGCAGATCAGAGAGAAACGCCTTCATGTGCCTCTTGTCGACCGGCTCCCCGATGAGGCGCCGCCTCGACTCGTTGCCATTGTCGGTCCTCCTGGCGTGGGCAAGACAACCCTTCTGAAGTCCTTCGTCCGGCGATATGCGAAAGAGACCATCACCGATCCTCAGGGTCCCATCACCGTCGTCACATCGAAGAAGCAAAGACTGACCTTCTTGGAATGCCCCAACGAGTTGGAGGCCATGGTCGACGTCGCAAAGATTGCCGATATCGTCCTTCTCATGATCGATGGCAACTATGGCTTCGAGATGGAGACCATGGAGTTTCTCAACATCCTTGCTGCCACGGGCATGCCTGGAAACGTATTCGGCATCTTGACACATCTGGATCTTTTTCGCAAACCCCAAGCGCTCAAAGATGCAAAGAAACGGCTGAAACGCCGATTATGGACCGAATTGTACCAGGGCGCTCATCTCTTCTACCTCTCCGGCGTGATGAATGGCCGATACCCTGATCGTGAGATTCACAATCTATCACGTTTTCTTTCCGTCATGAAGAATCCGCGGCCGCTCGTGTGGAGGAATTCGCATCCTTACACCATTGTCGACAGTTTTCGCGACATCACACATCCTGCCAAAATCGAGGAAAACCCGAAATGCGATAGATCCATTGTACTGTCGGGTTACATACGGGGCACCAACTTTGCCTCTCAAGGTCAGCGAATACATGTTGCCGGGCTAGGCGACTTCACCGTGTCAAACATGGAAGTGCTGCCAGACCCATGTCCGACACCAGCAATGGAACAGGCTCTGGCCAAAATCGCGGGCAAGACTGGCCGGCGAAGGCTCGATGAGAAAGAAAAGAAGCTTCACGCCCCTATGTCGGACCGCAGCGGTCTAAAAATTGACGGCGACGCCATCTGGATCACCAGAGAGAAAGGCTTCAACTTCGATGCGGAGGCAGAAGGAGTGGAACGTGGCGAAGGCGAAGAGATGATCGTAGGCTTGCAGGCAGAGAGACGACTTCTCGGTGAGATGGACGACGGTGTACAACTCTTTACCGGCGGCGACAAATTGAGAGAGGTAGCGGAAGTGGAAGATTCGGGGAGGAAAGTGCAAAGGGAGGCACGATTAGCCGAACAAGACGAGTCAGACAATGGCGACGAGGACGATGAGGGCTTCGTGAGCGGCAGTGACGACGAGAACCCGTCGAGCGAGCTCGAGTTCAACGAGGGAAAAGTTGGCAAACTGTTTCGAAGGGACTCGAGGAAGATCAAAGGCGGCGGCGACGACGACAATGACATAGCATTTGCCGACAGCGACTCAGACCTGGGCTCAGTCTCAGACGTGGATGGGGGCGGCCAAAGCGAAGAAGACTACGGTTCGGACGAAGAAGCCGCCGCACTACGTTGGAAAGATGACCTACAAGGAAAAGCCAACAGACTTCACGGAAAGAGACGTTCATATGACACTGGTGACTTGGCCAGGTGGATGTACGACGACAGCATGAGTCCCAAAGAAGCTCTTGAGCGCTGGAAAGGCGAATCAGAAGAACTCGAAGAGGAGGAGGAAATGGAAGGGTCAGACGACGAGGATTTCTTCAAAAAATCTCGACTGGAGAAGGTTGACATTGTGGAAGACCGCTCAATACCCCTATACGATTATGAAGCTCTCGCAACAAAGTGGGCAGAAAGAAGCAGCATCGAGGCGCTGCGAAGGAAATTCACAACCACTGATATCGGTGCAGATAACGACGAAGAGGATGAAGACATGGACGACGACGATGGTAATGAAGGGGGAGGTAGCGAAGACGAAGATGACGAAGGCGACGGTGTGTTTGAGGACCTGGAAGCGGAACCGACTGAACAACCACCGGCCGAAAGCATAGCCGCGGAACGGGAAAAGAATGCCAAACGGAAAGAAGAGCTCAAGATGCGGTTCGAGGAAGAAGATAGAGAAGGGTTCCTCAACGACAAGGCCAACGCGCGTCGGGAGGGCGGCGACGTGCAGGAATTCGGCGAGGACGACTGGTACGAGGCACAAAAGGCCATGATGCAGAAGCAGCTCGACATCAACAAGGAAGAGTTCGAGACGCTCGACGAGCGCCAGCGTGCTTCGGTGGAGGGATTCCGCGCCGGCAGGTACGCCAAGCTGGTGCTCGAGGGCGTCGCGGCCGAGTTTGTGACGTCGTTCAATGCTCGGATGCCCATCATCGTGGGCGGGCTGACGGCGACGGAGGACCGCTGGGGATTCGTGCAGGTGCGCATCAAGCGCCATCGGTGGCACAAGAAGATCCTCAAGACCAACGACCCGCTCATCCTGTCGCTGGGGTGGCGACGCTTCCAGACGATGCCCATCTACAGCACGACGGACTCGCGCACGCGCAACCGCATGCTCAAGTACACGCCCGAGCACATGCACTGCTTCGCCACCGTCTACGCGCCGCTCATCGCCCCCAACACGGGCTTCGTCGGCTTCAACTCCTTCTCGCCCTCCCAGGCCGGCTTCCGCATCGCCGCCACCGGCACCGTCCTCAGCGTCGACGAGTCCACCGACATCGTCAAGAAGCTCAAGCTGACGGGCACGCCGCACAAGATCTTCAAGAACACCGCCTTCGTCAAGGACATGTTCAACTCGGCGCTCGAGATCGCCAAGTTCGAGGGCGCCTCCATCAAGACCGTCTCGGGCGTCCGCGGCCAGATCAAGCGTGCGCTGTCCAAGCCCGACGGCTACTTCCGGGCCACCTTTGAGGACAAGATCCTCATGAGCGACATCGTCTTCCTGCGCGCCTGGTATCCCATCAAACCCCACCGCTTCTACAACCCGGCCACCAACCTCATCGGCTGGCAGCCCATGCGTCTGACCGGCCAGGTCCGCATCGACCAGGCCGTTGCCACGCCACAGCTGAAGAACAGCCAGTACCGCAAGGTCGAGCGCGTGACCCGTCACTTCAATCCTCTCCGTGTCCCCCGCGCCCTCGCCGCCGACCTCCCTTTCAAGTCGCAAATCACCCGGACCCTGCCCCAGCGCAAGCAGACCTACCTCCAGAAGCGCGCCGTTCTTCTTCCGAGCAGTAGTGCCACCGAAGAACGCAAGGCCCGCTCCTTCATGCACCAGCTCCATACCCTCCGGAACGAATCCGCCGCCAAGCGCCGGGCCAAGAAGGACGAGAATCGAGCTGCTTTCAAGAAGAAGCTCGCAGAGAACGACGACAAGAAGGAAGCGAGAGAAAAGCGAGAGTCCAAGGAGTTCTGGCGTAAGAATGGTAGGAAACGTGCTGCTGGCGACGATGGCGGTGGCGGTGGTGGTGGTGGTGGCAAAAGACGGAGGTGAGGCGTCGTTTGACAGGCGACTTGAATTGGTCAAGGACTAGTTCCTCGAGGAACAAGACTGGGTGTGCTGTCTATAGAATTAGGATCAAGATACAACTGAGCTCCAGGTGCGCAGAGCCTGCTCAGATCATATCAATGTCATGACTCCCCATCTCCGTCCTTCTCTGCTTCGAATCGAGCACAGATGCCGTAGATCTGCGAGACTGTGAACACGAATCCCAGAAGCAAGCACAAGTGAACAACGCGTGTTGTCCTCATCATCACTGCAAGACGATCATCAGATGATAGAGCACCAAGGTAACCATGCTGTTTGGTATGAGAAACTAGGGTCAAGGTCCGGACGGGAAATCATAATTACAGTCGCAACTCCAGACATCCGTATTCGCCCCGTCAGCTCCGCAAATCATCAAGCCATGAGACAATCGTTGCGAGAGAGTGCGTCTCTCGTGCAGAGACTAGAGTAATCATGATGAAAATCATACCCATCAAAAGTGACGATCCTATGCTGACACCGACCACCTCGCCTCACTAACCTCGCCCATCATCAAAAGGCAACCCTATTAATCCGCTCTGGCTACTAGCAAATCAAGCCCGTGATCACGGCTCTCATCTCCATCTCGACTCCCCCAAGGGTTCAAGTTTCAACACGGGGCAGTCACAAGAGTGTCCGATGTGTCTTCTCATGTATACGCTTCGCCCGTTCCTCCATAAGACGATTACATCTAGCAGCGCACAGCTGCCAGGCGTGCCATCGCGGTCTTATTTTGCGAAGACATGGTATTTGTCATGGTGGTCCCTCTAAGAAGCCACAAAGGGTTCCGCGGCAACAGGTGCCACGGGAATTGACCCTTGAGGTTCGGCCCTCTTCTCCGGAACTGGGGCCTTCAGAGGCTCCTCAGTAGGTGGAGAAGGGAATTGGGGCGCCTTGGACGTGGGCACGGACTGCTTGGGAGAGGGGCCACGGCCACGAAGCATTTCCTGGACCTTTCCAGTATAGTCTCCGGCGTACTGCTTGCCCATGGCAGTGAGCGAATCGGCTTGCTTCTGAGCAGCGTCTCGAACTTGGCTGGTCTGAGCATTGATGACGTCGGATGCGTTCTTGAGATGCTGGTCGATCAGCTCCTGGTTGGTCGTATAGACGAGCGGGACGAAGAAGGCCACGGTGGTGGCGATGATGGCCAGTCCCCAGTACGGGACGAGCTTGACGAGGTGATAGGAAAGGAATGCAGCGATACCGGCCTAGGAGGTTCGTTAGCTTCTCGCAGAATGACGGTTAGGGAAGAAGAGTTTTTTTCTTGTCATACAGCAACAGAGGCGCCGACATTCTCGACGAAAAGAATACGCTGAGCCTCAATGATGAAGAAGTTGACCAGCTCATGAACATCCCCAATCATACTGTTGAGGGTCTCTTGGGAAACAGTGTAATAGCGACGTGGGCGCATCTGGGTCGCGAGGCCGTGGCTCAAGACAACCTTGCCAGCCACCTCAGCGGCGACGGTAACAGTGAGAGCCATGAATGACAGTTTGAGCGCCCACCGAATCACATCGAGGTACCTAGCCGCAAATATGAAAAGGACGAGGGAGGCATAGGCAATGGCAGAGCCACCTGGCCAAGAAGCGAATTGTCAGCGTTAGCGACACGAAGTGAGAGGGGGGTGATGCATACGAGGGTTTTTCCACGACAAGAGCTCGGAGAAGAAGGAATGATAGTGTGTCAAGGGCTGGCCGGTGGCAGCAGGATTTTGGGGCGTCTTGCGGGAGGCAGCGAGGTTCGAAAGTTCGGCCTGCGTCTTTGCACCTTGCTCTTGGACATTCTGAGCAACAGGTCCTATCGGGCAGCCGACATCAGCATCATAGTTAGGGCATTCGAGTGCACGAGGTCAACAAACCACTTGTGACGGAATCGTATGCAGCAGCAGCACCTGGTTGTGTGATGTCAGAGGTCGAGAGCCAAGGGTGGTAGTCCATGACGTGCATCGGGAAAACTGGTCAGGGTCAGCATGTGCGGAGGGCGAGGGCGGGTGGAAAGAATTTGTGCGTACCTCACTGGATTTAGTGGCATCGAGGAGCGAGCCACCGTTGGCCGCCGAGGGCGCAGTAGCGGTGTCAGCCATGGCGAAGGGGGAGAGCGAGTTGCGAAGACGATTGGGAGAAAAAGTGTGCTGGTGGTGATGTTTAGAGGTTCAGGGCCAAAGGGGGGGGGCGGAAGCTGGGTGGAAGAATCTCGTGCTGGCAATGGAGAGCACTAAGCAAGATATTACGGCAAGGGTATGTCAGAACCTTAGGGGTGGGCCTGTGCTGTCCTGTTGTTGCGTCGGCAGGAGCTCTGACGTTGTTTTTGCCCTTGACGATTTGCGCGGAAGGAGTACGTACCCTACGCCAGCTAGATAAGGGAGCAATAGGGAGTTGGTTACGTAGTACCGCCGGGTGCGTCGGGGATTTGGCTCAGGGCGAGCCGCGTTTCGTGAACGGATGAAACTAGAGTCCAGCGATGCTAATTCGTGTGCTCAAGGCGTCGTTGTTATCGTGTGGGAGAGTGTGCGAGGACGAGTGAAGGATAGGAAGAAAGTGAGCGAGCAGGTCACGGCAGAAGAGCATGGAATGGATGACGGAGGGACGGGATGGAGGACGTGTGTACGGAACCAAGTTTTGGGGAGCTGGTGCTTCCCGGTACATACAAGTATTGATACTACTAGTAGTAGTACTACTACGGATATGCACAGCTGGCCGTAGCGAACAGACGCTTGTCATGTAGCGAGAAGAAGCGTTGGACGAAATAACATGGTCTGTACGTACATTATTCGACAGTAAGTCATGAGTATTATTTCGTAGCACGATGGAGCCAGCAAAGTGCTATGATGACGCCTTTTCCTCCTCCCTCCCTACCTTCTTCTCGTGCAAGCCCTAATTGCGCGGTTTGTCCGTGAAGCACACGATCAGCTCATTAGGGTCAATATCGCTGTGCACACATACAAGTATTACAGCACCGATGACGAGCGGAGTGCTATCAACAGTTGTTGCTGGTGTGACACGTGCCCAGTTGTCCACCATTTTTCACTCTCCCACGGCTCTCAGGGAGCTTCTGCTCCTCGACCTTGGCACGCTACGGCTCGGCTGCTGGTTGGTCCAAAGGGCAGGTTTTTGGGCAAAAGCGGGGAAGCCAGACAAGGGTCCATCCCCCATCAGTGATCACCGATGTGTCCATCTACATATTTACAGTATGCATGTACAAGTACATACTCCGTACATACACTGGCACGGGCTGGCCAGCAAGGTTCGACTGTTTTGCTCCAGCACCACAGCAACCCCAAGAGCACTCGAGCCAGCACAGGACACACGATACAACACGAGGTCGGCTTCAAGGTCTCTCTCTCTCTTCTATTTCTTTCGAGCTGAACTTCATGGTCTATTTTCATAGTGACTCTTCTCCTCCCAATGCCTCTCGACGTCTTGATCACGAAATTAATTTCCTTGCCAGCCCATTACATCATTCTCGCGTCATTCCCAGGGGTCCACAGTGTGACGCGTGCTCCCGCGCCAGAGTGGCTCGACCTGGATCAAACTTTTTGGCATGTGCTCTCCTGCCTAGTCTGTCGCAATGAGCCTTGTTGCCTTCCCTAGGTCTCGATTAAAATACTTGACCGAGAATACCATGAACCATGATCTTGGAGGCCACGCAATCGGGGGGGGGATGAGATGATTGTGAACAGCAAAATGGACAGCCAATTAGCACAGATGTAGGGTAGTCGTGGGTAGGAACAAAGGCCCGTCTCGGCTCAAATCTGTCGTTTGATCGGCAGCATTCTTCCCCGGTCGAGCCATAATTGTCAACCTCTTCCGGGATGCCTGTTATCTAAACCTCGTTCTAGTACCAGTTTCATGTCGAATACACACTGGATTAGGAAAAGAAAACGGGCTTCTTCCCTGTCAACCCATCCACGAAGCCAGTCTGCACAATCACGTCTTCGCATGGTCCTGCCCGCAAAAATCATAAATTTTTCCGACTGTATGCCTTCATTAAACTAGGTTTATATACATATGTTCAAGTCAGCCAGCTTCACATGCTACTTATAATAGTCAGTTGATCGGCTTATACAGTCTATCAACCCAATCACGTGGTGGGAGAATCCGCCTTGAATCGGCATAGAACCGACCAGAGCAGGATACCTCGTAGGCTCAGCCCGACCGTTATTGCCCCAGGCGAAAGCAGTCATTTCAACCTTGAGAAAAGGCAGTGCAAAACTCCCCATTACCAAGTCGAACAGATGCAAAGACCGCAGCAACATTCGCGGTGGAGGAGCCAGGCTCTCCGGACTTGGTGCAAATCCCTTCGGCTTCGGCCCCATGAGCACGGCAAGAGCCATGGCGGGATGACCTGATGCAACCTGCATTAGTCCCTCCAAACGTGTCCGAAATGTGAGTCATTTCCACGGACGAGAGTGAGCTCCGTAAGCTTATCTGCCGGGCAGGCCTTGGTTTCTGCTCGGGACGCTGACACACAGCCTCGAGGTCTGCGCCGAATCCCAACACCACCTGCTGCTCCCCTTCCGGCGCCGGGTCGGGGGCCGAGAGCAAAGCTCTTGTTCGTGAAGCCAAAGTTGCTCGCTCTATTACGTTCTTATACTTGTACAACGCGGGAGATGACACGGCAGCAGCGCGAATCATGCAAGTCCAAGTTTTCAGCAACAGTTGATTCGAGGGAGGAGAATGGTCTACCATCTCAACATCATCGTCTTTCTCGCCCTGGCCTACGTAATACGGTAAATACTACACAGCTTGCAGCGAGCAATGCCAGTGTATATTACTGTTTCCCGCTATTAGCATGACTGTGCCTGTCGTCAGTCATACGCAAGCTCGATGCGTAATCCGCCTGGGGGTGGTAGCAACGG
>JADHZA010000505.1:0-14609 GCA_018831705.1 Torrubiellomyces zombiae | reverse complement strand
CTATATTAAATAAGGCTAACTAAGTACTATTTATACTACCTATATTATCTACC
Organism: Torrubiellomyces zombiae; assembly: GCA_018831705.1. Taxonomy (NCBI): domain Eukaryota; kingdom Fungi; phylum Ascomycota; class Sordariomycetes; order Hypocreales; family Ophiocordycipitaceae; genus Torrubiellomyces; species Torrubiellomyces zombiae. The sequence goes on along the minus strand of JADHZA010000505.1, from coordinate 14,556 downwards.
TATATAGCTATAACCTTTATATTAATAGCTATACTAGCTAAAGTTAAAAAATACTAAAAATACTATAAATATAGGGTGTGTATATTCCTATATAAGGGCACTAATTAAAAATAACTAACTTCTAGCTATTCTAGCTACTAATATATACGACTTTTAACAATATACTCTATATAATAGAAAAGCTTACTTTTTATATATAATTATATAATAGAAATTAATATATAAAGTCCCTTATATCTAGAGATAGAAAAATAAATAGGTTAGCCTTTTCTTATATTATTTTTATAGAAGACTAGTATATAGTTTAATAAATACTTAACTTTTATTATCGTTTTAACTACTATTTGGACCTACTTTTTTTACGCTATTTAAGAAAAATCTTAGCTTTCTTAAATTACCTTTCCTCGTACCGAAATTCCTCTTCGCGTTTATCGAACTTTAAAATTCGATTTCTCGATCACCTTTATATAAAACTTATATAAAAGCTATAAAAAAATCTTAACTAAACTATTATATTTAAAACTTATTTAGCTAAAAACTTAAAACTAGAATAATAATAAAATAACTTAAATATTTTATTAATATTATCTTTTAACTTATTTAATTAATAATAAAATTAGTTTAAAAATAGTAAATATTATAATAATTATAAAAAATAATATAATTAAGGATTATAAATTAAAAAATAATAAATTAAAAGATAAGATAAACTAAAAAAAAAAGATAAATATAAAAATTAAAGTTTTAATTAAGTATATATTTAATATTTTAAATATAAATAATAAAAACTATTATAAAAATAATAGTATTATTTAGAGGTTTAGCATAACCTTGAACTAGTCTATATAGCCGGAGGTAGGGTATTGCCTCTCCCTTATTTAATTAATCCTATTATTAAGTTAGCCAAAATAGCTAGTAGCCTAACTCCTATCTATCCTATATAAATATATAGTATTATTATTAAGTTATAATAAGGGTTAGATAGCCTAAATATAGTATAATACTAGTATAATAAAAAAATAAAAATTTACTTAATAATAATTATAACTAGTTTTAATATAAAAAAAATAAATTATAATAATAATTAATTTTTACTCTTAGTAAGTAATTATCTTATTATAAGCTAGATAATTAATATATTTATAGTAGAATAATATTTATTACTTTTTACTAGTATAAAGCTAAGTATAATAAATACTAGTTATACTAGTATTAATAAAAAAACTAAATTTTTTTTTAAAATAATAGCCTAGGCTTTATTATTAAAAAGTAATAAAAAATATATAATTAAAAAGTATATAAAGTACCTAAACTAGGCTAATAGTAAAATAAGTAAGTAAATATTATTTATTAAATTTAATAAAAATAATTTTATAAATATAATTTTAAATAATAAAATATTATATATATAGTAAAAGTTAAGTATTAAAATAATAAAAATATATAATTTTTAATATAGTAAGATTTAAGCCTAGCTTAAGGCTAGTACTACTAAGAAAATATATAAGACTAGGTATAAAAGATATTTAAAAGTATATATAAATAGTAATTAAAATTATTTTAAAAGAATTATATTTTAAAATAAAAAGTAATTATAAAAAACTTTAATACTTATATAAATAATAAAAATAAAAAAATAACTAAAAACTATAATAATAAGTATATTACTAGTAATAAATAACTATTAAAAAAAAACTAGTATATTATTTAACTTATAAAAAATATAATAAAAAATAATAATAGTATAAGTATTACTTAAAAAATACTAAAAAAGTAAATAAGTAAAAGAAAATATTATAAAAAAATTAAATTAAATTAAAAATAATAAAAAACTTATAAAAGTAAAGTATATAAGATAAAAAAAAAGGAAAAATTTAATAAAAAATAAAAAATAAAAAATATATTTTATAATTATAATTATTTAATATTATTAAAAAATTAATTTACTATACTATAAATAAATAGCTTTATTAACTACTAATAAACTATTTATAGTTAAGAAAAAAATTACTATTAAAAGCTATATTTAAATAAAAGCTATATTTATAATATAATTATAAGCTATAATAGCTAGTAATAAAACTATTATAAGAAATATAAAAGTATATTAGTTAATAAGTAACTATATAATAAAACTAGTAGAATACTATTTTAAATTTAATATAATTTTTTTTAGTATTAAAATATTATTTATTAAGTAAAAAATATTATACTTAGAGTAGAAAAATAATTTCCTTTTTTTTAGCTAAAAATATTATATAAAAGTATAAATATTAAAAAGTAAACTCCTAGATAAAAAAGGAAAGGTTTTATAGTAAAAATAGCTAATCTAAATTTTACTACTAAATTAAATACTAAGTATACTTTTATAATATATATATATTATATAAAGGCTATTATCTTAGTTAGGAATAAGAATTTTAACTTTTAACTTATATTTTTACCTAGCTTATATAGCTATAGAAGGTCTATTAACTAAAGTAGTCTACTAAGTTAAGTATAAAGCTTTATATATATATATAAAGTAATAGAGACTTATATAGCTATAAAAGGTCTACTAGGTTAGTTATAAGGTCTTATATATATATAAGGTTTATAAGCTTAACTTTTAAGTTAGGCTATATTTATAAAAAAATATAAAATAAAGTTTTTTTCTATCTTATATATAAATTTTAAAGGTTTTTATAATTAAGCTATAAAGCCTATTTATTTATATAAATAGACTTTTTAAATTATTTATTTAAAATTTAATTAAAAAAGTATATATTATAATTTCTTAGTTTATATACTTATATTATTATTATATCTCTACACTAATAAGACTATCTTTTTTAGCTTTCCTAATTAACTCCCTAGTAGCGTTACTACTAAGGGCCTATTTTTTACCTATTGTATCTTTATATATATAGATTAGGCTATTATCTCAGTTAGTAATACAGGTCTTGACCTTTAACTTGTATTCTTACCTAATAGGTAAAGTAGTTTTTAAATAGTCTATAGTCCTTATATAGTATTATAGGTAAAAGCTAACTAGGTAGTTAAAGCTTATATAGCTATAGAAGGTCTATTAACTAAAGTAGTCTACTAGGTTAGGTGTAAGGTTTTATATATATATAAGGTTTATAGCCTTTAGTAGGCTTAACTACTAAAATAATAGTCTTATATAGGCTTAACTCTTAGCTTAGGCTATATTTATAAGAAGATATAAAAAGAATTTTTATTTTATTTTATATATAGGCTCTAGAGGCTTTTATAGTTAAGCTATAAAGCCTATTTACCTATATAAATAGACTTTTTAAATTATTTCTTAAGAGTTTAACTAGAAAGGTATATATTATAACCTCTTAGTCTATATATTTATATTATTATTATATATATATTAACTATACTAAAAGTTTATAACCTTAACCTAGTCTATATAGCTAAAGGTAAAGTATTACTTTTCCCTTATTTAATAATCTTATTATTAAGTTAGCTAAAGTAGCTAGTAGCTTAACTTTTATTAATTATATATAACTATATTATTATTATATATATTTTTAATATTAATTATATTAGAGGTTTATAACCTTAAACTAGTCTATATAGCTAGAGGTAAGGTATTATTTTTCCCTTATTTAATTAATCTTATTATTAAGTTAGCTAAAATAGCTAGTAGCTTAATTTCTATCTATTTTATATAAATATATTATTATTATATATATATTAACTATACTAAAAGTCTAGTATAACTTTAAACTAGTTTATATAGCTAAAAATAAAGTATTATTTTTCTCTTATTTAATTAATCTTATTATTAAATTAGCTAAAATAGTTAATAGCTTAACTTTTATTTATAAAATATAACTAGATAATTAATTAGTATAATTATAATTAAAAATAATATACTAAATAAATTAATTATTTAGTTTAAAATATAGCTTTTTATAGTATTATTTACTTATTTCTAGGTAATTAGTAGTATTTCTATTTTAAGTAATTTTAAAAAAAGAAAATTAAAAATTATTATAGTTATAAGCTAGGTAAGATATAATATAAATATATAAGAGTTAGGTAAAGTATAGATACTATTATATATATATTTTTATATTTTTACTTAACCTTAAAAAGTTTATAAAAAAGGGTAATACTTTACTAATATTAGATGGATTTTTTTCTATATATAGCCTTTATATATAGCTACTAAGACTACTTACCTAGGTAGGTTATAATTAGGAAAATTAAAAAAAATAACTTTATTAATAAAGAAAAAGTATATAAAGTATTAAATACTTTGAATACTATTATTAAGGCTACTAGCCTTAAGTTACTTAGAAATACTAAATAGGTAGTTAAAAACTTAATAAAGTTAAAGTTAAAAAAAATAAGTAGTTTAGCCTTATTATAGAGGATTATTCCTAGCCTTAAGATCCCCTAGAGTCTTATTAGCCTTAGCCTTATTAATAAGGCCCTTCTTTTTAGCCTTCCTAACAGTTTCCTTAGTAGTATTACTACTAAAGGCTTATTTTCTACTTATAGTATATTATATATTAGTATATATATAATTATATAAGATAAATAGAAGTTAGACTACTAGCTACTTTAGCTAACTTAATAATAAGATTATTAAATAAGGGAAAAGTAATACTTTACCTCTAGCTATATAAACTAGGTTAAAATTATATTAGACTTTTAGTATAGTTAATACTAAAAATATATATAATAATAATATAAGTATATAAACTAAGAAATTATAATATATATTTTTTTAATTAAACTTTTAAAAAATAACTTAAAAAATCTATATAAGTAAATAAGCTTTATAGCTTAATTATAAAAGCCTTTAAAGCTTATATATAAAATAAAAGAAAATTTTATTTTATATTTTTTTAAGCTATTTTTTTATTATTTTTTTATAAATATAATCTAAGCTAAGAGTTAAGCTTATAAATATTATATATATATAAAACCTTATACTTAACCTAGTAGACCTTTTATAGCTATATAAGTTTCTACTACTTTATATATATATAAAGCTTTATACTTAACTTAGTAGACTACTTTAGTTAATAGACCTTCTATAGCTATATAAGCCTTAGCTACCTAGCTTATTCTTAGCTCTTGCCTATAACACTATACGAGGACTATAGACTATTTAAGAACTACTAAAGGAGATGTGTGCTATTAAGACAACGAGAGGTAGCTAGACGCTTACCTTTGCCTGCCAGGTAAGAACACAAGTCGAAGGTCAAGACCCTCGTTACTAACCAAGATGATAGCCCCTATATAAAGATACAATGGGTAAAAAACAGGCCCTTAGTAGTAACGCTACTAGGGAGTTAATTAGGAAGGCCTAAGTTACCTAAAGAAGCTAAGGGGTTAGTTAAAGACCTTAAACTTAATAGAGTTAAGGTTAAAGAAAATAAGTAGTTTAGCCTTATTATAGAGGCTTAGTATATATATATTATATAAAGGCTATTATTATAATTAATAATAAAAGTTTTAACTTTTAACTTATATTTTTACTTATTAAAGCTTATATAGCTATAAAAAGTCTATTAATAAAAGTAGTCTATAAAGTTAGGTATAAGGTCTTATATATATATAAAATTTATAGTAAACTTAATTCTTAGGTTAGGCTATATTTATAAGAAAATAGCTTAAAAATATATAAAATAAAGTTTTTTTTATCTTATATATAGGCTCTAAGGGCTCTTATAGTTAGGCTATAAAGCCTATTTATTTATATAAATAGATATTTTAAGTTATTTCTTAAGAGTTTAATTAAAAAAGTATATATTATAATCTTTTAATTTATATACTTATATTATTATTATATATATTCCTAGTACTAACTATATTAAAATAGTATACTTTAAACTAATCTATATAGCTAAAGGTAAAGTATTATTTTTCCCTTATTTAATTTATTTTATTATTAAGTTAGTTAAAGTAGCTAGTAGTTTAGTTTTTATTAATAAAATATAACTAGATAGAGGATTATTATTATATATATTTCTAATATTAATTATACTAGAGTATAACCTTAAACTAGTCTATATAGCTAGAAATAGGGTATTACTTCTCCTTTATTTATTTAATCTTATTATTAAATTAATTAATAATCTAATTTTTATTTATAAAATATAATATAAAATAAAATAAAATATCTTATATTATATTATAATTTTTTATTATTATTTAATAAATAATTATAGAATTTATTAAAGAGTACTTTACTATATAGCCTTACTCTAACAATCTACCAAGAATTTAAACTATTCTTTCTTATATATATCAAATATGGGTAACGAAACTAATACTAAGGAATACGTAGGGCTGGTTCATCGCTCGGAAGGGTCCCGATCCAAGGCAACGATATCGGCTTATGTTGCATTGGATAATGTGTATATCCTCTCGCAAACACCACAGCTTATCGCATTGCTCTCGTGAGTCCACCGAAATCGCTGGGCGTTACCAACACTAGTAAAGTACTAATGGCAACCCCTCGATAGCATGATACGAAGCAATAAAACAGAGCGGGCGGACTTCATCTTCTACTCGAACCGCATCATACGACTTCTGGTTGAGGAGGGCCTTAATCACCTACCGGTAATCGAACATAACATAACAACACCGGTCGGTCGTACGTACAATGGCCTCATGTTCCAGGGGAAAATCTGTGGGGTCTCTATCATGCGAGCTGGAGAGGCGATGGAACAAGGCTTGCGAGACTGCTGTCGATCCGTGAGAATTGGAAAGATCCTGATTCAACGAGACGAGGATACTGCACAGCCCAAACTCTTTTATGATAAGCTTCCGGAAGATATTGCCGAACGATGGGTTCTATTACTAGACCCAATGTTCGCGACTGGTAAGCCAGTGCAATGATGTTATCTCTGCCCTTCGCTACGGAGACGGTGGTCGTGACACCATGGCCTGGAGGAGTGATCACGCACTTGGCTGGCCATGACCTGACCAATGATCTAGGGGGCTCGGCCACGATGGCAGTTCAGGTTTTGAAGGCCCGCGGGGTCCCGGAGGACCATATCCTTTTTTTGAACTTGATTGCCAGCCCGGAAGGCGTCACAAGTTTCGCAACCAGATACCCTCGCCTGAAAGTTGTCACCGCTTTTATCGACGAGGTTCGTTACTGTTTCTATGTAATAGTCTGAGCTCGCTAACGAATGATACACAGGGGCTCGATGACAAAAAGTATGTCTTTACCCGTGCCTTGCCCATCCACTAACGCTTTTACAGCTATATTGTCCCCGGCTTAGGAGATTTTGGTGACCGATTCTACACCATATGAAATTCGGACTGGCCCAGAGCCTGGGTCGTCAGGGGCGTGTACACCGAGCACATGGTTAATATCGGAACAACAATTTGATCTGCTCCCGATAATGTGCGTCAACTTGCTTGGAACAACATGCCAAAATCGCGTAGACGTCGGATGTAGCCTCTCAGTCCAGTCTATGAGCAGGAGTGATTAACTGTCTGCCCACATCGCCTAATCGTCGAATCCTTCGTCACCAACATTCACCGAGTCGGCTTGAGCAACGGTATCTGAGAGTTGAGTCAACACTGTGGCACTTTGTCACTCATAGTGTCCATGATCACGTACCAGCCGCATCCACCCACTCCCCATATACGTCGACCGCCGCAGTCAAGTCTATTTCGTGCATGTCGTTCGCGTTAGGTAGGTCACACCAGCTTCACACGAGGGAGATAGTGACGAACAATTCACTGCGCACTGGAAGCTCTGCCCACAAGTGCGGCAATTCAGTTGACCTATGCCGGCTTTACGATCCAGCTTTACAGTAACAGACTTTTCGTGATTGCAAAACAGGCAAGTAAAGGTGGTTGGCAGAGGATCGGACTGGCAAATCAATCAGTATTGGGGCTCAAAGACAAAGTTTGACGAGTTCTGTGACGTAGTATGTACCTTCTTTGGGCCTACCGGCTTTCGCGACGACTTCTTCCGCTTTCCCATGCTGACCTGCCTTGATACAAAGTACAAAGTTAATGAGGATGTTAGTAAAAGGACTCTACGAAGTTACTCTAGTTTAGGTAGCCAAAGTAAATACGGGATTTAACCTAATAATTAATAGTAGATAATAGATACTTTATTATAAATCTAATTTCTACTTAGAATATATAATTTATTCTATTTTAAAATAATATTACTAAAAATAGTATAAAATCAATTTATATAAGCTATAAGTGTTAGGGGTTTACCTAGTGTCTTAGAAATCGGAACTATAAATGCCTTACCTAATTATAAACTATAACTAGATAATATAGTATTAACTAAAAGTTTTATCTAAACTTAATATATACTTTAGCTACTATGTACTTTACTGAGAGCCTTTTTTTTCTAATTTTTTTTCTAAAAGGCCAAAATTTATAAATAAATAATATTTAAAATATAAAATATATAATTTATTAAATGATAATAAATAATCCTAGGAAAGAATCGATATTACTATCTTAGTGAAAGCAATATCTTTAGAGTGATAGTCGTGCTGGATTAGTGTGTACAGTGAAATATCAATTCTAATTCTTCCCCTTATCTTCAAGAAAAGGTAAGTGAGTATATGACATACTCCTGGTCAGGTTGGACACTCTTACCATGATTTTCCTTCTTCATAGTTGTAAGGTTCTCTTGGGTTGATCTGGCGCTTGCTCCTGTTATGCTGATTCCTCCCTCTGTCGAACAGTCTTTGGTAGTACTTTGTCTACGAAGATCAGCGCCTCTCCCGATGAGCGTAAGTGGCGTCGAGCCTTCTATGTTTTTTTTTGAAAGCCATGCTGGCTGCTGACACGACTGATCTCTTATTAGTGAAGCTGATATTCTCGTTCCTTCTCTCCTATCCGCTCGCTGGACTGTTGAAACGCATTCCGGATACGAAGCCACGTCACAAGAATCTGTTCATTATCTGGTGAATTGCTTTCACTTACAACTGTTCCGTATGCTAAGTGTGACTGACCTGCGAACTACTTGCCTGCAGTACATCGATATTCTACCTCGTCGGCCTATTTGATCTCTGGCGTGGACTCGCTACCATCGTTATAAGTGCCACGGGGGCATTTCTCATAGCAAAATGTTTTCGCCAGAGTCCCTATATGCCTTGGATTGGATTCATTTTCCTGCTAGGTCACATGTCCATCAGCCACATTCGACGCCAGATCCAAGATAATGCCTCCATTGTAGACATCACGGGCGCTCAGATGGTGCTAGTGATGAAGCTCAGCTCATTCTGCTGGAACGTCGCCGATGGCCAGATTGCGGCTGAACAGCTTTCCACCTTTCAGCAAGAACGCGCAATCCGAGAGCTTCCACCCGTCCTCGACTATGCTGCATTTGTGCTTTTCTTCCCTTCCTTGTTTGCCGGGCCGGCGTTCGAATATTCCGAATATCGACAGTGGCTGGACACGTCCATGTTCGACGTGGCTACCGAGGTTGATCCCGCAAAGAAGCCTCCCGTGCGCAACAAGCGTCGAATCCCTCGCAGCGGAACTCCCGCTACGCTGAAAGCTATCGTTGGTCTCGGTTGGATTGCCATCTTCGTCGTATTGTCCAGTTTCTATGATTACAAGATACTGATCGAGGACACATACTCGACTTATGGCATCATCCGCAGAATCTGGATCATGTACATGGTGAACCTGGTTGCTCGGTTCAAATATTATGGCGTGTGGACTCTAACCGAAGGCGCGTGCATACTGGCTGGACTGGGCTATAGCGGATTCGACCCCGTGACGGGAAAAGTTGGTTGGAATCGCCTACAGAACATCGACCCGTGGAAAGTGGAAACGGCACAGAACCCTCGCGGCTATCTGGCTGGTTGGAACATGATCACCAACAGTTGGTTGCGAAACTATGTCTATCTGCGCGTCACACCTAAAGGCGCAAAGCCGGGATTTCGCGCCAGCATGATGACTTTTTTCACCAGCGCTCTCTGGCACGGCTTCTATCCGGGCTACTACCTGACCTTTGTCCTCGCTAGTCTGATCCAGACAGTTGCCAAAAGTGCGTGGCCACCCGCCCATCTGTGGGAATAAAACTACAGCCCTTTCATCTCCAGGTCGCTGACGACTCTTAGATTTTCGACGCTTTGTACGGCCCCTGTTCCTTGACGCTGCGGGCACCAAGACACTGAGCACCAAGCCGTACTATGATGTCGCAAGCTTGATTGCCACGCAACTCGTCTTTTCCTTTGCTACCACGCCTTTTCTTCTCCTCACTTTCCGAGACTGCATGCGTGCATGGGCCAGTGTCTATTTCTACGGCGTCGTGGGCACTCTTGCATTTCTGGTCTTCTTCGCTTCGCCGGGTAAAGCCATGCTGAAGTCGCAGCTCGAAAAACGGCAGGGGAGAACCACGCCCAAGTTGACTCGTTCCATCAGCTTGGATAGCCTGACAGGAAAAGAACCTATTTTAGGCATCTCAAAAGATTTGGAACTCGATGTGAATGAGGTAGTTGAAGAGATCCGGGCGGAAATTCTGGCGAGACAACGGAAGGAATGCTGATGATGAAAGAGTGCATCACTAAAGCGAGGCACAACGGACTCGGCCCTCTGAGTGCTTCATCTTCATCCGAGTCTGACTTCTGGTGAATCGTATCATATCAAACCCCTGAAAACATGTATAGATCCCTTAAGTCTTCATGGGGAAAGAAAAAACAACTGAGCGCAGACTGCTGTATGGCCCAAACAATGAAATTGTAAAATGAAAAGAAAGATGAAAAACCACGTCACGCATGAGATGGGTAGTCGTTAAACATGAGTCGTTGTACATGATGCCGAATGAACACATTAACTTCGAATGGCTGCGCTTAGCCTCGTTCCTCCTCATTCACTTCGTAAGGAGGCATACTTGCGTAGGCCCTCTTTAGAGTTAACAAGATTAATGCTGCAAGACCCCAGTCAAGACCAGCGTGATGGCGAGAACCATGACGATTAAGCCAATGACAGACATTGCCCTATTCAGTGCCCTCCATTTGTGGTAGTTCTCCATTTCAGTCCTAGGACGCGGGCGCTGACTTTCGTCGTCCCAGTGGAGCGTGGGCTGACACATCTTCGATGATTCGGAGTTGGCCCGAAGTTTCGAGGGTAAAGGTAAAATGGATGCCAATATCCAAGCTGACGATGGAGATCAGCACGAGAGCATACTCCGAGAGCGGAGCCGTACAGCTACCTACCTGGAGGGAGAATAAAGCCCAAGAAGAACAGACCGACCTGGCGATCCAAGCGACGGGCGCTGCTGATGGTCGGCCAAAGGGACAAGGGCGCCTGCCAAATGGTCATCTTCCCGGCGCGTTTGTCCCGCCGAAGGTGTGGTGACCATAGGCTTGATGTCTGCTTCCTCGGGAAGTTTTGAAGCGACACCTGCGGCGAAGACGACCCTCCCCGCTCGACATCTGTTCTGGACTTGCCGTGCTCGACATCTGCAGCTCCTGCTTGCGGCATTCTGTCAAGCTGATTAGAAGTATTGTTGGATTTTTCACATGTCGGGTCGGTGCGGACCGGCACGAAAGCGGACCGGTTGAAATCCGAGTGAAGTGAATCGGACGACTGCTGGAGGAACATAAATCGTCCAGGGCCGCTATAGTAGATCCTGAAAAGCAGATGAATAACGAGTGAACGCGGTCCTGTTGAAGGCGAAAAACATACCTTGCCCAAGCAGGAATCATGGCACGGTAGACACTGTTGCTTCGAGACGTGATAGTTGACTGAGCATACATGTCCAGAGAATGATTGGAGCGGGAGCGGGAGCGATACAGTCTTGTGCGGGAGGGGTGTTGACGAAGTTCCCTCAACTCGGCAAGGCCATCCCCATGCTCATCTTGATTCCGCACGGCTGATACATGAGCCGAGCTCTTTTGGTGAAGGTTTTTATAAACCCTTTTTGACGAAGCGCCAAACGATAACTCTGAGGAATTCGCTCCAGCGTTGGAAGCATCATCTGGAACTGTGCAAGTTTGGATGCCCGCGTCTCCATTCCAGTCCGTTGCATCATCGTCGACATGCTCGTGCCGGCATCGAACGGCCATTAGGCTTCGATTTTCGCCATCAGATGCGAGACACGGTTGCTGACAACGAGCATCTGGGCATAAGCTTCCGTCGTCAATGCTTTCATTGGACCATGACGGGACTCGGCGCGCCGCGAGACCGTGCACGAACGATTTGGATGCCCCGGCGAATAAAGAACGAGCTGCCTGCTCAATAATGGCATTGGAAATCAACGGTAAGGAGCCGATCCGACAGGAGTCACAGGAGCGCGACTTGTGGAGACAGGAACGATCAGCATCGCATATTCTTCCGGGCCGGAGAGAGGGCACGATGAGACTTTCGCACGAGAACTCTCTTTGCAACTGAGATCTTCCGACGGCGCGGAGAGATGGAGATGAGGACGATGGTCCATGAAGCACGTAGTTGGACTCGGTGTTATTAGTGGGCGGAAGCGAGTCCAGAGATGTGTTTAGGACCGGGGAGGTCCGTCCAAGGTCATCAACGCGTGCAAATCGAGAGGCTTGCGATGATGACGAAGGCCCATCTTCTTTGTAAAATCCTGGTGCGTTCAACACCCTCCAGGTTGTGTCGGAACCACCGGTACGGATCACTCGCCAATTCGACACCTGGGACAAGGAGGAGCTTGAAACCAGTGAATCAAATGAGGCCTGGGCGATGAGGCGTGGGTCATCGTCCGAACGCTGTGAGTGCCGGGCAGGCGTAGGTCGTCCAACCCTCGGGTTGTGCTGCAGGTCGGAAGACCCAGATTCTCGTGCCTCATGTCGCGGGCTGTTGGCAACCCTTCTCAACCCCCCAACGAAGCGGTGACTCCATGATGAGTTTGGCTTGGAAGTCAGATGTGTAGGCGGGCTCGAGCCTGACTGTGGCGAGCCAACTGTCGCAGACTGGTCGGTGAACAAGACACTCGGAGAGCTCATGAGACTGTGATGAAGGCCTGAGGATGAACCTACGTAGGTGGAACTCGGGATTGCTGATGGGCAGTCCGAGAACCCTAAGGTATCGGAATCCGAGGGTGAGGCGTTGAAGTGTGGTAGGAGGGAAAACGTCTTATCAGCATGAACGTTGACGATATTCCCGGAGCGCCGAAGCGAAGAGGATGAGGATCTCTGAAGGAACCGAGACGCGGACGAGTGTAAGCCCCATGCGTGAACTTCTCGTGTAGGTGTGGAAGTCACGGTATTGGCTCCCGGTGATGGTGGGAAATGCCCGCGGCTTCTGGGTCGATCTACGCCATGGGCATCGTCTGCGACTGAAGGTCGGTCACGGATGGAGGCGATGGAGGCCGGATGGTCGTCAATGCTGAGTCGGGGCGGACTATAAGCAACAAGGCGTATTTGCGACGGATTCTTGTTCAAGTCCGGCGTACCGTACCGCATGGAACGATTCGATGACGGATCCAGGAGGGCTCCGGATACTGCCGAAGGGTCCATGCTCTGCACGCCAAACTTCAGGTGTCATGAGTTCTGTCCAACGCGATTGTGTTGATATGAGATATAATATATGAGAGGAAGTGGTGAAGTAGTCGAACTTTGTGAGCCTGGGGCCAAGTTGTATCTGCTGACCGAATGGAGAGTGTCCTGGAAACGGCCGGGGATATGCTGAATAGAGAATTTTGCTGATGGAATCCAAATGAAATTTGAACGAGGCCGAGAAACGAGTTGTCCGAAAGATGTCAAGATATTAATGAGTTCATGATAAATATAGAACATTGAAGCGCTAGAGCAGGAGGTAATGACCGACGTGATTGAATTAAGGTACAGGTAAGGGCAAAATGAGCGAGTGTGACTGTGAGAATGAAGCAAGTGAGAACGGAAGAACAAATGATGGATAAAAAGTGCAGAGCGGCGACGACGGAGGGTGAGAAGCAAGCGACATCAGAGAGGGCGCGCGCCGGCTTATGTGCCTGGGTCATGTAGCCGAGGGCTTTCATGGGCCCAGTCAGACATGCATAATGCAGCGTCGTCACTTCTTTGGCATCCACGACATGCTTTGCACAACGGTCGATCCTCTCAAGGCCATTGTCCGGGATCTGTCTCGCAGCATGCATGATACCAAGTATATACGTATGATCCGACCTATGTGCTCCTTCGTTCTAGGTTCGAACTAGTTAGCACGTGCGTATTCTGCGTACATTTTCTCTGCCTGGAAAGAGTCATACAAGCGTCCTCGTCCCAACCAAAAGGAGGATACCATTGCGCTCAAAATCCAAATCAATTCAATCGACCTGGACAGGAGTGCGAAGGCATAGAGGCGTCCATGCGTAAAGAACTTCAGCTCGGGGTGCGTGTGCAGACGGATGTCTTCATATTCGGACAAGGCCGTGAAGGCCAAGGACGCGCGCTGCTGTCTTCGCTCGCCCAAAGAAAAGAAAAAGAGTCGCAGCTGAAGCCTAAAGCACCAGCGGTGAGGGTGAGTGGAGGTTAGGTGAGGTTCCACTGACGTGCCTGTCCACTCATAGCCCGGCCGTCGCTGCAACTAGTGGTAACTGTTTAATGATTCTCCACACAAGCTGCAGAGAGAGGCAGCACGCAGGCACGCAGG
>JADHZA010000504.1:0-14727 GCA_018831705.1 Torrubiellomyces zombiae | reverse complement strand
GGGTTAACAAGCAGGACAAGGAGGAGAAAAAAGATTGGGGGCCGTGTCTTACGATGATGACTGGGGGGTGGTGGGCGGGCAGAAGGAGCAGACAACCGGGAAGAGGAAGGGGGGGAAAAGAAAAGAAGGCGACGGACGCGGGGGTGGGAGGGAAGGCCCAAATGACAAGCCAGCCAGCCAAAAAGAGCAAGCAAGACGGGAAGGTTCAGGGCAGGGAAGGTGCATAGCAAGGGAAAGGACAAGAAAGGCCCGAGAGAGAGAAAGAGACAGAAGAGGCGCGACTCACTTCTCGGGCGCAGGCTGAGGGTGCCTAGCGGAGCCTGAACCCACAGCGGGCTGCCTGGCATCTGAGGCGCCGGCGCCGGAGGCCGGCAGGCTCTCGCGAGGTGGGCGGTGCGAGTTGGCATGGCGCGCAGGGCTCTGGCGATGATGGTGCGTCATGTTGTCCGAGGGCAGATAGCATTCGTGCATTCCCTTTGCGCAGTTCTTGCAAGGCGCGCGTCCGTTCTCGTAGACGCACTTGGTTTTTCCCTTGCGACAGCGCACGCAGGCGCCGCCGGCCCTGAGCGCGGTCGAGCGAACGACGCCAGACATGGTGGTAACGACAACGGGCGTCACGCAGCGAGTGGAAGGCCGCAGTAGAGACGGGCAACGGATCCCGGGAGGGGCGAAAAGGCAAAGGCGACGAGGGTGAAGAGGAAAGGTGATGACGACGACGATGTTGAAATGTCGGCGACGTCTGGAGAAGAGAGGTCCTTATTTCCTCTCTCTCTCTCTCTCTGTGTTCCTGTGTGCCCGGAGCAACAAAGAGGGAGCGAAGGGGGAAGGAGGGAGGAAGGAAGGGAAAAAATGGGTTGGGCCCCGGAGGTCAGGACACGCGCTCCCGTACTCGGTCGGAGCGGAAGCAACAGGCGCCACGCCCAGGCGGTGAAAATGGCGCGTGCTCCCGACAGGGACTGCAGGGTGGCCCCAGGAGAGGGCAAAAACAGTGAACGTTGGCAGCCGAGACAGTCAGAACCGCAGCGGCAGTAGCAACGTACTGTAGCACCGGGGAGCAGAGCCGCCCAGCGCAGATGGGTGTTTGATTTGCCGAACCGGCGCTTTTTTTCCCCTTCGCAGACGAGAAAAGGCAAAGAAGAAGACGCGAGGATTCAACTCGTGGGGTTTGCCGCAGCTTGAAACAGAAGCTCAACACGGTGCGAAGTTCCGGTCAGGCCGAGATGGACGAGGCAGTCAAGGAAGCGGTTAAAAAGACGAAGCTTGTGCGTGTCTGGAGACGGAAGAAGAAAGAAGCGGGAGGGGGAAAGACGAGAGAGGATATATTAACGAACGGAGGAGGAGGGGGGCAGAGATGCCGAGGACGGGAAGCGGCTGTGTGAATAGCGAGGCCAAAGAACGCGGACGCGCGGAGCAGAATCTGACGGATCACCGAACGGAAGAGCCAGAGGCTTTGTGTGAGAGAGAGAGAGTGCGAGAGACAGGCAGTCAAAAAGTGGGCTTTGGGTGTGGGCAGAGAGGCAGCGAGGAGGGGGGGGACGACGGACGGAGACGGAAGCTGGCCCTTCAGTGGAGACCAGGGCCCAGGTGGAGCAAGGGGCGGGCGGGCGATGGCAGGCCGGCAGAGAGAGAGCCAAGGTGAAGTGCAAGTGAGAGAACAGCTACCTATGTACTGTGCTGTACCGTACCTACAGTACACACAGACAGACGAACAGCAACACCTCCTACCGAGTTGGAAGAGCGGTGCCAACAAGTGCTATCCTGGTCACCAAAGAAGGCCAGGTCAGAGAGACATACTCACGCACAGCGAGGACAGAGAAGAGGGAGAACCTTTGGGGGAGCCGACGAGGAAGAGGGAACAGGAAAAAAAAAATTGGGCGCGGGCGGACCGGGGCTGGCTGGGAGGCGCACCGGACCTGCGATCCACTTTCTGCCTTTGCGTCTGCCTCTTTCGCTTGTTGTGCGTCCCGAGCGTGTGTGTGTGTGTGTGTGTGTGTGTGTGTGTGGTGCGTGCGTGCGTGTTTGTGTATGTGTGTATGAGAGTTGTTTTGTTTTCACACCTGCCTGCCTGCCTACCTACCTACTACCCGTCGCTGGCCCATGGAAATTTCACCGAGCTATTTGCGTAGGTATGACCTTCGGCAATCTACGAGACGGTATCACGTCAACCCCACACTGGCAAATGAACTCTCATTTGCGTAGGCGCCGTTTGTGGCCAGGGCACGATACTTGGCATGTAGTTTCGTGAGTAGTTGCTCCGCTCCATGAATCTTCACTGAGCTTCAGATATCTGCGTATCTTTCTATGACCAACATACAGGGACAACAACAACGATATGACTCCTCTCCACGCTGGAAAGTTCTTCTTTCAGATCGTCCACGCCCCCACAGCCCGACGTGCCAGCTTGGCCGGTCACGCCTCGTCGGCTCTCGACAAACGACGAGGCATTTGATGTGCCGCAGCCTTGCCTTTGGGGGCGCTCGGCCTCCGCCCCCCCCCCCCCTACTTTCGCCTTGTGCACGGGACCGTAATACATACATAGAAGGCTACCACTTGCGGCTTAGCCAGGCGTGCCATGCGGGCTTCTTTTGCCCGCAAGATAGAGAGAGAGAGAGGGACGCGCACACCCACGCCCGACAAATCGAGCCCGTGTCGGACGGACTGGATTAGGTGAGCGCTACATACGGGCCTGTGCTCTGCGTATTCTTTCTTCTCTCCTAACGCGACGCGTGCACGGAGCAGTAAGTCGCACTCCGTGTGTAACGATGGCTCGTTCTCTGACCAAGTGCCGAAATGACACGTAGCCAGCCGTCGAGTTGGCCGATACAAAGTAGAGGTCCCCCCTTTGGCTCTCAAACGGCCTGCACCGTTCCCGTTTGCTCTCTGTCACCCACTCACATACACACACCCCTTCACCCCCCCGCGGCAAGCGCCTAGCCGCTGACACGGTGCATGCGTTTCTCTGACCCAGTCGACACAGGGTCGGCGATCGCCCTCCGCAAAGGCGTAAGCGGTGCGGCCGTGACAGACAACAAGGGCTGGTCTGATTCGTCGCCGGCATGCCCCCGGTGGGCGGGGCCAGCTGCAGCGCGGAGGTGCCGTCATTTCCCACGAGAAAAACCGGACCAAGACCCCTCAGCGTCTCATGCTGCGCCGTCGTCGTTGATCAGGGATAGAGAATGGCGGCAGGCTGGAAACCCTATGCTGCCTGCTGACGACGACGCCGTTGATCTCCTCCTCCGTGACCCCTCTTTTTTCACGGCGTTTTCTCGCTGTCGCTTCCGGGGGGGCTTGGTTTCGTTTCTGGGTGGGGCCGGCCAACGCACCCAGTCCAACGTTGGCCATCACGGAGGCCCCATATCTCCTCCCACACATGCTTGGACGGCGCTTTGCGTTGCATCACTACCGGCGCCTCAGACGCTTTCCCGCCCTTTTGTGATTGTCACATGATCCGGGAGCAGACCGGAGAGGAGGCTGCCAAGGCCGAGGAGACAGCCATTGGCCAGTCAGGTATTTACGCCAGAACATGCACGCTACTTGTCGCAAAACCAGGGACGCGAGGCTGTGAGTCGCAGGGAGCAGGCATGAGGGAGCGTCACCTCGCCGACGCGAAAACATACGGCAAAGGGGACGAACATAACGTCCATCGCTCACTGAAGGAGGAGGGTCGACAGCGAATCGCAACTTCGACCATGTGCCCGTCATCTTGACGAGCCGTGCCATCACTAGTGTGACTGTTGTCTTTGGTTCCTGCCTCGGTATCTTCGGTCTGTAGGGAACGCAAATACAGCTTTGTCTTTCCCCCCCTGTCCATTGTTTAATGGCTGACTCCTATAGTCCTTGAGAATGAACGTCTCGCCATGTCTCCCCAATACTCACTGTGGATTTCCCGCTATCGACAGTCCGACGGCATTCTTCAAACTACGAAATACCTCATATTGGCTCTTGCGAGCTAAATTGTATATGCTCTGATGCAACGTAATGATCATTTGTGATATTCTCTTCCTGCGATTTCAACCCATGCCGGGAGAGCAGCCACCTCGGACCCGTAGCGTATTTACGGGCGACGGCCATGCAGCTCTCGAGCCCACCTCACCAAGCCAATGGCATGCAATCTCTTCGCCGCCTCGGCTCATGTTGATGCCCAGCCGACACAGCATGTCAAGATGCAGAGCGGAAGAGGGTGGCCTGATGGGAGCCGACCCGCGCTCCATAGCGCACCATCCTTCCCGCTCCGGGCCTCCGTGAAAACGCGCATGCCCACCCAATCGAGGGCCCCACTTGATACGGACAACCGGCGAGGATGCTGGCGGCGCACCCCCGGTCCAGCAGTGACGGAGCAACTACCATGTGCCTTCGACCTTTGATTTGCCCACCTACCAGTTCCCAAAGCTTCCAAGAACTAGGCTCATGTCTCAAACTATTGGGCTCAGACAATGTCGGTTCTCGATAGCTCAAACCAAGAATACATGCAGCTGCAGTCGGCGCGGCCTTTTTTTGTTCTGCCTGACGATAGACCCACGGAGACTATTACACGACATGTGACGATCAAAACGCAGCTATTCAAATGCATCATCCTAAATCCTTGTTGCATTCGTTGTCGGACCGATTTCACAAAGTATGGACCAAGAACCAGAACTTGGGTGTCCATTTGCTATGAGGCATAGTCTGTCTTTCCTTGAGTCGTGCTATTCGCACAGCTTACATGATCTTAGCTTATATTCGCAGCCCAACTAGTTACAGAGGCACACAACCAGCAAGCAGCAAAGGCCACGAGCAGCCAGCAAAGGCCACGGGCAGCTAGCAAAGGCAACGAGTCGCCAGCTTCTAGGCAAACCAGCCGTTGACGAGAGCGCCAAGAAATAACAAAAAAGTAATGAATCCACTGCGGGATATCCTTCGCCGCAGCGATCTCCGTAGTCATTGTCGTCGTCATCGTCGTCGTTGCTGTCGTTACCTCTTCGTTATCACCGTCCTCGTCCACTGCCTAGCCACGTTGCTCGGTATATAGCTGGCTGCGCTGTGGGCTGTGCGAATAGCAACAAGTGAGCTGTGCGAACAGCACGAATCCTTTCCTTTCCCCCTTACGTTTTCACATTGGCAGGACTCGTGCCGTTGGGAAAGGCAACGGCATATTCCAGCTCCAGCCGCACCTGCCTGCCCGCGTTCAACTTGACATCCCACGTCACCGCACCATCATCATTGAGACTCGCCACTGCACTGCCCCATCCATTGTGGTCCTGTTTTCGGTCGATACCCGACCCACCGGTCGTGACCTTGCCACTGCTCAGTGACAAGCCCCGAGGTGTGATGATGTCAACCCGTAGCTTCTCATCCTCGGACACGGGGACCTGATCCATCACGCGCAGTATAGAGGGCTTCGTGGCCGCACCGGAAATCGGCGGGGGGCGAGTGTTGTATAGGGTCAACGCACGAGAGTACACCCCCGAGTGCTCCTTGTTGAAAAGACCCGTCATAGCACGACGGATCACGGGCAGAGGGTAGGTCACACGGATGGTCGGGTCGACGCCAAGGCTCAACGTCAGGTGCTCGCCTATACTGCACCTTTGCAGCATCGTCTTTCCGATGAAACCGCCGTCGAGGGTGAGCGCGGCGCGGCCGGGAAGAAGTGTCAACATTGTTGTGTTTTGGACCCGAGCTTGCAGATACGCTACTGGCTTGTACTTGGCGACAACGGTGTGACTAAATTCGATACCAGATAGTGTCGCTTGAGCCACGCGGTACTTGGAAGGCGTGGACCGTGGTGCGAGAGTTTTGAGACCGGAAATATCGTACGTCGTGGTCATTCCCATCTTCTCAGTCATGACCGAGTCATCTTCCGGTGGTGACTTCTCGCTGAGCTCGGCTTCAACATCCCGCATTTGAGAAGACTTGATATTCTGATCAGAAACAACATCATCCTCAGCGGCCGTTACCGACTGGATAGAGAATTTCGTGTCTGAGCCGCCGGCGAGTCTCATTTTTGGGGCAGCAGTGGTGCGCTGGAAAGCTGTGAAAGATGGCATATCCTCTGGAAAACCAAACAAGGCACTCCGTGGCTTTTGATGACTTCTGGAGAGCCTCTGCTTGCGCATGAAAACACTCGTATTTTCTTTCTCTTCAATGCTGCGCATGATCATGCGCTCATTGTCACTCTGTGACGTCTTATTGTTATTGTACAGACGAATATACCAAGGCTCCAGAGATGGAATGGCATCGTCCAGCCCAGAAAAGACGGCCTGCGATGTAGAAAGACAAACTTTGCAGTTATTCCACGTCTCCGAGGTATTATTGTGCAGCTCGGCACTGAAGCCTAATTTCGCCGTGCCCTTTGTCGTGGAGATTTTCATGTCGTAGGTGGGTGTCCAGCCCGCGGCTGAAGTGATGTACGACAAGACGAGATCACAATAAACGGGCTCCTGGAAGCGAGGATATCCCCATTCTCCACCGGCTTGATCATGAACTGGCCTGAGGACGGGGTCATCGCTTGAGATGGAGGGGCTGCGTGAGCTCGAAAGCGTCGCCCCGTCGGTCTCCAAGGTGATAATCACGGCGTAACAAAATTTTGGCCAAAAGCTTTCTCGCTCACGGTGAAGGCGTTCCTTTTCCTTTTTTCTCTCTTCCTTGCGTCTCTTGATGCGGAAGAGCTGTAGTTGCTGGGCCAGCCGATCTTTCTGCCGGGTCTTTTCGTCTGCGATGCGTTGTTTGGAGTCCAGTTGCTGTTGACGATGGAGAATGGGGTCATGAGCCTCAATCTTGGCTTCAACATGGCGTTGTTCCTTTAGTCCGGTCATGTAATCGTGATGTGCCTTGGAGCGCTCAGCCTTGTATGTTTCGAGACAAGCTTCGATGGAGATGTTGCGCTTCCGGTCAAGTGAGTTGCCGTACGAATCCAGATACTGGAGTCGCTGTTCTGCACTGGCAACGACTTCGACAGCTTCACGAAGCTCATCTTCAAGCTGGACGCGTTCCTTTTTTGCCTCCTGAAGCTCGTAGATATCTGTCCAGGGTTCCTCGTCCTCCTCGTATTCCTCTTCGTCTGGGCTCTCCCCATCTTCGGGGTACACGTCCTCGAAAATTTCTTGGTTGTGACGGTATTCGACAGAAACATCGCTGATGACAGCAGAGCCATTTGCTTCAACTTTGACGGAATCTTTGTCGACAGTAGGTGTAAGACCTAGGATGTTGACTGTATTCGTACCAGGCTGTGCAGCATCAGCGATCCGAGTCTTCTGAAGAAGTCGTGCTATTCGCACGGCTCACGCAGTCCAACTAGCCACAGAGCCACACAAGCATCAAGAAGCGAAAGCCACGGGCAGCCAGCCAACACCACGGGCAGCCAGCAAAGGCCACAGCCAGCAAACTCTAGGAACGAGTAGCACAGGGGCGATATGACTTACGTTGAGGCTAAGGCCTTTGATGTCTCTTTGTATTAGTGCTCTACCTGGAAACAGGGTAATTTCACGAGTTCCCAACTTCCGAAGGTGGTATTCTTCGATCTGGTTGTGTGAGTCCATGATGTTTGGAAAGGCGTCCTGCTAGCAAAGACAACGGGCAGCCAGCGAAGGCAACGGGCAGCTAGCAACGGCAGCGGGTAGCCAGCCAAGGCAGCGGGTAGCCAGCGAAGGCAACGTAAAGCCAGCTAGTGGCTAAGTTAGTAACTGATGGCCGGGCTACTGGCTTGGCCACTTGTCGTGATGAGGAGATGAATACTGGAAGAACATGAACATAAAAGAATAGGTGTGGAGGAAAGATGCACGGGTAGGTCTATATACCTTGACGAGACAGGTAGAGAACCTGTATGTAGGTAGGTACCTTGGTTGTCGAGGCTTTTCCTCTGTCCCTTGAGTCAGAGCCCTCCAAATGGGCGATAGAGGTTCCGATAAGTACCGGCTTGTCTTGAAGCCTATTCTGCACGAGCCTGGTGTACAAGGCGTTGTTCGGCGGATCTATAGCCGTAAGGATAGTTGGAAAGAAAATCATAGGTAGGGCCTTCCGATTATTCTTCAAAGAAACGGGCTACTTGTAAGTACCGATGCCAAACCAGATTAAGGTACATGTAAGCTCTGAGCGATTGATACCACAGCCTGAAGAGAGCCTTGGGTCGAGCACAGTCTAGTCATATCATATCACGTCACGCATTTGTTCGCAAAGCGGTGGTCTCGGCGGCCTCTTGGAGAACCAAGGTGGCAAATGATTGACCAAAAAGCTGAAGCATTGACGCATTGTTTGCCGCTCGATGACGTACCTGCCCTGACTGTCACTGTCACTGTCACTACCAGACACCCATACGCACAAGCGGCATAGGCAGATCGATAGTATGACAAGGGTAGGTACAGGTAAGTTTGAGTCTTGATACAAGTACAACAGAATGTTACTGGTAACGAGAGCGGCCACGGCTTACTTGCACGGGCAGTCCTCCGAAGCCCAGCACACAGTTAGCACTCGGCTGACCCCGCAAGGCCTACTCCGCACAGTGGCACAGTGGGTCGACACCCATAAGGAGCAAAACGTGAGTGCAAAACACAGTGACATTTCGTCTTATGTGCTTGTCGACCCACTGTACTCCCGTGCGTAAGGAGCTAATGAGCGCCATCAACACCCACTCACCACGCCATTGATGCCCAAACATCTTTGGCCCCAGTGCGTCACCCATTCTCTCAACTGCCTGATACGGAGCAGGCAAGGCTTTGTAGCCTGGCTGTGTAATACCAGATCTTGAAGCTCTCTGTCTTCGCATCCTGCCTGCTTCTTCTTCTCCTCGCTTCTTCTCAAGGCCGATCGGCCATGGACCAATCTACCCTCTCGACACTCCCCCCCGAGCCCATACCATCTGCCTCTCCAGACCCTCAGCAGGCTCGACCGTTCTTCCCTCCCCCTCCTGCGCCAACGGAAACCACCATCCTACCATCTCGTCCTGAAGAGTCTCAACAGTCACAGCAGCGAACGGACAATCGTCTCGCCGGCGATTTTACCGTCCCGGGCCACACGCTCACACCGCTCGCCCCCTCACCGCCCGTTGACATCCGCAACGTTAAGGCGAGCTGTGAAGATGGGCTACGGCAGCTTCTCACTCTCCGTGATGAGCGAAGATATGGAAGGAGGGAACACGAGTACCGGATGAGGACGCAAATCGGCCTCGTGCTCGGCGACTTGAGCCAATTGAACGCCGAAGTGAGAGCATTAGCGAAAGCCGCCGAGGGCCAGCGATGGCGAAGGTTCCTCGTCGGCGGTGTCATGTAAGTCAAACCCTTGTAATTCCCAATTTTAAAAACTACAAACTCTCCATTTTGAAGTGCTTTTCGCGTTGGAAAATCCTCCGTATTATGACGCTGTATCTGATTCATCCCCAGCGCCGCCTTCGTTCCAGTCATCCGCAAAATCTTTCGTCGCCAAAACGCACACGACGATACCGAGGCCCAGCTGTCCTCCAACGATACCGAATACGCTTTTCGTCGCTCACACCGGCTCCTTTCGCGCATCAAAGAAGGCCTGCTAAGCGGCAGCGGCTCCCTGGCCAAGGTGGCCTTCTTCGTCTTTGCCATCTTGTACGTTTTCCAAAATGAGGTGACGGTCAGGGTAGCGAAGACGTTGCAGAAAAAGATCTCGAGGGTGGCGGAGACAGTGGAGAGGGACCAAAGCCAGGATTTGAGCAACGACGATCTGGGCATTTTGCAAGGGTGGAGGTGGCGAGTATTGTTGTGGTAAACTGCCGTGCCGACATTTCGGTTGGATCTTGGTCTGAATCCCTTCCCCCCTGGGGCCGATTCCGCATGGTGAAAGTCTCCAAGAGCTCAGGCATTTATTTCGTCTTGCTCGACTGCTCAGGGGAGCAGGTATCTTGGTTTGGCGGACAGTCTCTCTCCGGATAGGTTGGGGCACCAAAGCCGTTTATACCCCCCCGACGCACAGGGCATTCCATATTTCTTGCAGCACTTGTGCCCCGGGTTGGCATCAGTCTGGTTGCGGCAAAGATGAGACTTAGTTTGATACCTGGTCGAAGTTGTCAAAGTCCAACCTGGCCTAACTTCTTCTTTTCCATAACAATCGAGCGCGGTCATACAGCAGAAGGGAGCGGTCCCTTCCCAATGACACTCCAAACCATTTCGTTTGCAGTTCTTGGAGAGGACGCCCGACGTCAGAGAACAGAAAGCGGCGAGATGAGCGGCAAAGCGCATGTTGGGTAGCTTGAAAAGAGTTCCTCTTTTTTTTTGGCTGTGGAATTGCTGGCCAGGTATTGACTTTGAAATGGAGATTGCGAGAGTGGTCGTTTAGGTAGGATCTGGTATGAGATCTATCGCGACGAGATGGAGACAGAGCCTAGAATGCACCGATGCTGCTCTTGACCCTTGGAATAAATGTCAGAAGCTGTGATCGGAAGGTGTGCTTGTTCTAAATGATGTTCGCAGATTGAATAAGGTTTTGTTTTTTTTCCGGGCTGTGGGAACATCGGCTATACATATGTCGTTTCACTTTCGGCCAAGCCTGTAAACAAGAACCGGGAGAGAGGCTATCCTGCCTCAGGTCGCAAAGGCTTTAATTCCGACAAGCTCGCGCGTGACCTGCAGCGTACGAAGCGTTGCAAAATCGCGCACCGGAACACGATAACATGTAATGAGAATGCTCCTAGCTGAAAATGATGATGCTAATGGACTGGTTGGATGAAGACAGACCCGAGCTTTGAACACATGTACACATGGAGATGGTACTACACAAAGAATTTTTAGAGTTTCCTCCATGTCTCTTCGAAGAGGCTGTGGCATTGGCGACCAAAACTCCCACTAGCACGCTCCCTCACCATCATTACTGGTTTCTTTTCCAAATAGGCATCAATGATTTTAATTTTGCCCTGTAGACGCCGTGTTGTTCGGGATCTGTCCACTGTTACGGGCCAGAGCTTGATATTGATATCGAATTACATGTGCATAGTGCTTCGCCAGAAAAATAAGGTGAGCCTTTGGGCGATATATACTTTCAGTATTGATGAGAAGCAATCAAAAATAAGATGAGATTTTCAATCGTTGCGGAAGAACATTGAAACTATTTTCATTCATGTTCAGTGGTTGGGGTCATTTGCGTTGTTTGGCAGTACAGTGCGGAGATGCGAAGCCGTGCCCTCTTTTCCCCGTCTCACTCACGGCTTGTCTCAATTCACACCAAACTCATCACCATACTGCGCATGGCCACGCATGGCTGCTCGCCGTTCGCATCCTTCTTCGTCAGGCTTGAGATGAAGAAAACTGTGCCGACTCCATTGTTCGAAGGCGAAAGTCCCCGCTGATGGACCCGCGCAAGCTTTCGACGAGCGTCTCAGGCCAGGACCAGAAATTCCGCCACCTGTACGACAAACCACCTGACTTCAAAGAACTCGCTCACCTTGATCCCGAATTCGCCTCTGTGTACGTTGTATCCGCTCGCAAATCTTTGCATCGAGCATGAGCGTTCCGGTCTGACCTCTTCCGCCCTTCATAGGACCAAAGGTGGCAAGGTCGACTTCAGCGATCCTAGCTGCGTCAAGCAATTGACCAAGACGCTACTAAAGCTTGACTTTGGCATCGAGATCGAACTACCTGATGATCGACTCTGTCCTCCTGTGAGCTCACGAGAAAGCCCAGGACAAGTAAAGGATGCACGAGAAGCTGACTTTGAGCCGCGACAACAGGTACCCAATAGACACAACTACATCTTGTGGCTGAAAGACCTACTGGATTCCACCTCGTACGACGAGCCTGGTCAGAAACTCACCGGCTTGGACATTGGAACGGGCGCGAGCTGCATATATCCCCTCTTGGGCTGCACTCAGCGACCGTGGTCATTCATCGCCACAGGTAGGGCATTCGACGTTAACGCCGCGCTTCGGATACTCATGCTGTCCGCCAGATATCGATTCCAAAAACCTCGACTATGCAAAAAAGAATGCCCAGCTGAATCATCTCACGGGTCGAATCCACATCGTTTCAAGAAGTCCAAATGACTCCCTCATTCCTCTCGACGACTTATCTTTGGACCGCATCGACTTTATCATGACCAACCCACCCTTCTACGAGTCTCCAGAGGAACTGCTCCGCAGCGCTGAGCAGAAATCACGGCCACCTCACACAGCATGCACCGGAACGGCCAACGAGATGGTCACATCTGGTGGAGAGCTGGGCTTCGTAGGACGTCTTCTTGACGAGTCACTACGTCTACGGAACCGTGCGCAATGGTACACGGCGATGCTAGGCTTCCTGTCCAGCCTGACGACCATAGTGCAGCGCTTGCGTGACAACGGTATTGACAACTTTGCCGTGACTGAGTTTGTGCAGGGCAACAAGACAAGACGTTGGGCTGTCGGATGGTCGTTTTCGCCCATGAGACCTTCGCAGCGGGCCGCGAGGGGCACCAAAGCCGGGGCCAGAAAGGGAAATTTCTTACCGTGCGCAACCGAGGCTGTTGTCTTGAAAGAGACGAATACGGACCTGACCAAGATTCGCGCTTTGGCCGACACGCTGAGCGAGGCTGTAGGCGTGCTGGAGCTGATCTCGTGGACATGGGACAGGGAACGGCTGCAAGGCGTGGGGAGGGCTGCGGATAAAGTCTGGGCGCGGGCGTGGCGACGGAAAAGGAGGAGAGAGATGGATACGCGAGATGATGACGGTGCCCCGGACACAAGCCAGAAGGTGAAGGAGGAACAATGCGTGTTTGGCTTCAAAGTGAGCGTGGACGTGTCGGTGAGAGACGTGACTGTGCGTTGTCGATGGGCAGAAGGGTTTGACGAGGTGGCATTCGAGAGCTTTGTGGGGTTTCTCAAGTCGACAGTGACGGCAAGCTTGGAAAAGCAGACGACAAAGTGAGTCATGGCAATCGTTTGAGGGCGGTCAGTGTGTCTCGACAACCTGGCTAGATACTTGGGTGGTAAAGCGTAGGCCTCCAACACGATGGCCTGTTCAGTGCCAAGGATAGAAAGCTGTATTGACATTGGTCGAGGCTGGATATATCATTTTGTACACGATAAATGATGGCTTCCTTCCCGCTTTCATCGCCTAGGAAACCTCTTGTATCCTGGTTGAACAGAGTCCCCCACCTCTCCATCAACCAGCTGGATGCTTTCCAATTGCCCCTCACTCTACGACGGCTGTTTGTCGAACTTGCCATCTTCGTTAGTATCACGAGGAGGCATTTGTCGACGTGGTCACGCCGGCCCAGCGTTGGCCCGGCAGAACTGGAAAGCCCACAGGCGTAACGCGGTTAAGATTTCCATGGTTCGGTCGAGTTCGTCCCGACGAAGTAGCAGAGGTAACCTTTTGTTACCAATTTGTGCGAATTCGTCGGAAATGTTTGATCAATTGATCCCATTTTCCTGTTGCTCCTTTGGGGGACTGGTGGAATCTCGCGCGTTTCTCGCACATCGTCTTTGACGTCTCCGCAGAACTTCTCAGTTTTTGCTGCAAATTCCGGGATAAGGCTGAAGACATCATTGTAAGTGATCTTTGTCTTTGCGTTGAGGATATCATTGAACATTTGATTGACTAATCGGTTTTTAATTGATTGTTCAAGGTTCTCCGGCTTTTGAGGTATATTGCAGGACTCCTCTCTCGTCACTGTTCTTTCTTCTTCACCATCATCTGCTGATAGTCTTGGTCGTTTGAGTTCACTTGTGTTTGTTGATATCAAGTTGACGCTGATTTCTTGGTCAATTGGTCTGTCAAATTTCCATACATTCACCTTGGCTGTTTTGGGCTCCCCATCTGCTTTCTTTGCCCTGTTGATTCTTTCCTTGATATTTTCCACCTGCTCTCTTTCTCTGGTTGTTATTGTCAGTCTTGGGGGTCCTGCATTTGCCGGATCGGCTCTGGCTGTGTGTTGAAAACGTGAATACGTTTAGTACTATAGCGGTCGAACGTGGACCTTGTTTCCAAAGTCTGCCGCCGGCATGACGACAGGCCGTGCATCACAACATATAGATACCGGCGCATTCAGCCTGTTCTCGTCGGTCTTGGGATAGATCCACCGGGATCTGTCGCCATCGGAAAAGACGGCGTCAACGGTCACGACGTATAGAGCATCAAGACGGCTCTTCTCGCGCTCATTTGGAATAGAAATACGTGTTGCCGCCATTGTCCTTGCGAACCTCGTTCAGATAGTCGCTTTCCGGATCGAACTCCCTCCAAGTGCTGGCCGGATAGATGTGCTTGTTCCTTTCGTACCAACGACGATCGACGACTCTCGTCCTGGCCGCATTGTCTGACGCGCCCTCCAGCGTGTTTACATCCGGTAAGGCTTGGGCTCTGGCCGCGGCCGTAACCAGACCCTTCATATTCGTAGCCGACTCCTTATCGATTGATCCCTCTCGTTGCTCGGGCGCTTCGCAGCTATAGTCGAAGAGTTGTCTCCCCTCAGGTCCGAGATTCTTGTTCATGGCGAAGAAGTAAAAGTCAAAGTGCTACATTGAAGATCAGTAGTCTGAGGAAAACAAATGCAGAAAAAGAAAAGTGAAGGGCATGCTCACATGAGGAATAATGATGGTATCTCGCACCAGTAGCAAATCGTCGACACCGACGCGCGCCCATCCGCGCCTTGACTTGCCCTGGTCTCCCACGCCCAGCTCGGCGCCCACCTTGCGGCTCTTGTCGAGAAAGACCCAGACAAAGTCGCCCTTCTTCATCCGTACCGTGCCGCCGGGTATGTTGGCGCCGTCGTAAAACACAAACGGGATCGCAATCTCGGTTGCCTTGACGGCCTCTTGCACGA
>JADHZA010000503.1:0-14760 GCA_018831705.1 Torrubiellomyces zombiae | reverse complement strand
GTGGCAGGGCACTGGTGGCAAATCCATCTACGGAGAAAAGTTTGCCGATGAGAACTTCAGCCTCAAGCATAAGGAGCCCGGTTACCTCTCGATGGCGAACGCCGGCCCCAACACGTGAGTCGATTCCAACATGGCCATCCAGCTACTTTCCGTCTGATACTGACCTTGATGTTCAGCAACGGCTCTCAGTTCTTCATCACCACGGTTGTGACCAGCTGGCTCGATGGCCGCCACGTCGTCTTCGGCAAGGTCGCTGACGCCGAGTCCATGAACGTGGTCGCGGCCGTCGAGGCTGTCGGCACTTCCTCTGGATCCATGGCCAACGGCCTGCCCAAGCCCGTCATTGTCGACTGCGGTGAGATCTAATTTAGTCGGTGCCTTCACGGAATTTGGAGCGGACCTCCCGAAAATAATTTGTATTTCTAAAATGTTTCCGTGGCAGTTCTTGTTACAACAAAAAGCATGACCACCCTCCGACCAACTAGCAAACCTAGATGTGCGGACGAATTCAAAAACATGGTCATTGCCTCCATTCTTGATAAATTCTACTTATTGACGTTGCCCCTGTAGCGTGACACTCTGTAAGATTCCAAAACTCCCATCGATGCATGTCGCTATCATTCCATCCCCAACGCCGTAGCAAAATCGCATACATGATCTCTTGCAGCTCATCACATGACGCAGACCAAAAGCAGTCAACATTCATATGTCGAGCGGTCGGTCATCGCCCAGCCATTTCTTAAAATACTCACAATTGTTCGGTCCAACAGGGCCACCTTCCTCACAAAGCTCAAAGACAGGACAGCGTCCGCAAGGCGCCTCGGTCAACGCGCTCACGTTTCGTTCCGCCCCATCTCCCCAGCCAGAAGGGTCTTCTCGGCCCATCCAGCTCTCAGCCGACTGTTTGGCCACGCGCGAGACGCGGTAACCGAGCTTGCCCGCAATTTTGATAGGCTCGATGAGATTATCCCAGACCAGGACGTCCACGAGCTTTTTCACATCTTCTTCCGAGAGAATGGTATTATTGGTGACGCCGCTCTTGGACAAAAGCCGGGCAATGTCACGAACGGTAAGGTAGCCCGTGTACCCAGCAGGCAGGGGCAGAAGGGTAGCGCCGTCTCTCCTGTGCGAGGCCGCCGGCGCCGGCGTCGCGGCAATTTTGACGGCCTTGGCGGCCGGCTTGTTCATCTCGCTTGCGTCGCGCTTCTTGCCCGCCACGACGCCCTTGACGATTCCCTTCTTCGGCGCTTGTGACCGGCTGCCGCCGCTGTGGGTACTATGGTATGTACTGCTCCGCTTGACAAAGTCGAAGACGACGTGTTGCAGCTCGTCGATAAAAGCCTCGTCGAGGTTCTGGTCCGTGTACCAGGGTCCTCCGGTGGCGCGGTCCGACGGCCGTATGGACGCTTTGATGAACATTTTCTTGTTAGGGTGCTCGACGTTCTTGAAGGGTGCGATGAGGCCCTTGGTCAAGAGATGCTTGATGGCTGTTTTCAAGGTCGCGTCGTTCATGTTCAGCTTCCTCTGCAGCGTCTGGGACCAGATGCCGTCGCCGCCGGAGTCGTCGATCAGGGAGTAGACCATGGCTTCTTCCTCGTCGGAGCATTGCTTGTATCTAGATGGAAAAAGAGATTCTGTCAGCCTTCTGCAGGTACCCATGGCATCTCATGTGGCTACTCGTCCCGAGGCAGAGACGTACTTGTCCGCTTCTTGGGCATCCCGCCATTTCCACAGAACCTGGCCGGTGGTTTCGCGCATGGTGATGATCAGCCTGTCATCGCTGAGAGACTGCACGACGCGCGCGAGAAGCATCAGGTCCCGGTTGGGTATCACGTCCATGCGGAGGAGGTCATCTTGTGAGAACAAATCGTTCTCTGGCACGGTTTCCTTGCACCGCTGGTAGAGCGCCTCCTTCCAAACCTCGAGCTTCGCGGCGTCTGCTTCGCTGCCCGCCCCCGCGGGGGCAGCAGGTGCCGCCATCCCGGATGGCTAGACACGGGCAATGAGCTTGAATGTCTGACGCTTGGCAAATTTTTGGACCCGATGCGAAACGATAAGTAATGGTCGGGAGCAGTAGTGGTGGCGACCTCCCTCGTTTGACGGCTCGTACGGTTCGCCAGTTAGGATGATGGAAACTTGCTGATATGGGGGGATTTCACGAAAATAAGAGGTTAACCGCTTGAGGAGTTTTCTCAAACGGCTTGTTCGGGTTTTTTAAGGATAGTCAACGGTATGTTGAAGGCGTGAAATATGATACAGTACAATGGTGTCGTGGGAATGACTCCTCCAAATTTTAGCTGCCCCTCGGACTTTTTTGTTGGTAACCTTGCAGCAGCACACGAAATTCGCTCCCCGCTGATTGGTGGGTACGCTATCATACTTTAAAACAACACCAACCTCTCGACCACCAGAACTGAAAGAACCGAGGGACAAGCATAATGCATTGCCTCAAAGCCAATTGAGTGCTCTGATAGCAAACCAAATGATATGATAATCCTCATCACCTCCCACTCCCGTCCCTCACCACCAAGGCTTGCCAATCTTTCTTGAGAAAGAGTGCAGAAAGAGTGCAGAATCAACATGTGGTCCGTCCTTGACATGGCCGTTCCTTTCGCATCATGTAATACACTTCGTCTGACCAGACGCCATAACACCAGTTTCCGTCCAAGACGCCCAAAAATAATACAGCCCACGGTATCAGGATATTGTTCCTCAAGGCCATAAGAGACTTCAGGATTGACCAAACGCAAATTGCTAGCTCTCAGAGCCACCTTCCCCCTTGGTTTCTGATTTCGCCTTCGACTGGTCCGTATCTTGGGGCTCTGGTCCATCGCCGTCTGATTTCGAAGCTTCAGTTGGTTCCGTCGGTTTTTCGGCATCTTTCTCAGCCTGCGTTGACTCTGCTGTATCCTTTTCTTTTGCAGACTCTGCCTTCCCGTCGCCTGTCGTGTTTCCATCGGCGTCTTGCTCGCCAGCTTGTTCGTCAGCAGGTTTTGCTGCTTCAAGCACCACCTCTGACTCTCCCTCTTCTTTCTTGATGGTCGGAGCAGCCTCTTCTGGCGCTGCGGAGTCCGTCATGCCAACATCACCATCAGCGTCGACCTTCTGCTTCTTCGGCTCGGAGTCGTCGGCCTTTTCTTGCTGACGCTCCTTTTCAGCCTCCTCCGCTTCAGCAACGTCTTCAATGGTATCATCGTTGACGTCGTCCTCGATGGCCATTTTGGAAGTGCCATCTTCCCGATCGTCTTGGGGTGACGTGTTGCCCGTATCCTCGCCCGTCTCTTTTTTACCGAAGTCGGTAAAGGTTCGCTTGTTACCGTTGTGACGGGTTGCTCCATTTGTGCGGCTCATGTCCTCATCGTCACTGGCCTCGAATTCGGCATCGTTTTCGACTTGTTTGTCCCATCGATGTTCAGTCATCCGAACGTCCTTGTTCTCATCATCATCGAGGTCGTCTAGCTCGGCCTCCTCCTCATCCGTCAAACCACCGAACGGCTTACGTGGTACATCTTGCATCTGCACTGAAGGCGCGGGCCCAGTTTGTCGAAGATTGTCGATGACGGCGGCTGTGATTTTCTCGAGGTATTCCCGGCTGTTTGAGTTTTCCATGTTGGAAGAACGAACGTTCAATTCGAAATCGGGGGCATAGTACTGAATCGCGTCAGCCAACGATGCTCTTTTTCAAAAAACGGGTCATTACTCATACCTCGTAATATTCGTTGTAAGGCAGTGATCTTTGCATTTCCTGACCAACAAGAACACCTGTCTCGTATGCCCAGGTACGGGCGACATTTCGCATAGTATAACCGCCGCCGCCGAGAACGAGGGTAGGAAGCCCAAAGCTTTTCACAAAGTTGACGCAGTTGGCATGGCCGTCCATGCTGAGATTGAAACATCCCAGGCGATCCCCTGAGAGGCTGTCTCCGCCGCATTGAAGGACTACGGCTTCTGGCTGGTAGTACTTCATGACATTTTCGATGACGGGCTCGAAGATGGATTTGTAAGATTCATCGGTTATGCCATCTCGCAGCGGGTAGTTGACCGAATAGTGTTTTCCTTGTCCTATGCCAATATCGCGAAGCTCGCCAGTGCCTGGAAAGTATTCGCCGTATTTGTGGAAAGACACTGTCATTACGCGATCAGTCGTGTAGAAAGCCTCCTCCACACCGTCACCGTGGTGGACGTCGATATCAATGTACAGAACACGCTTCATGTATCGCAACAGCTCCAGGATCCCGAGGACGATATCTACCAGCATGATCAGCGCGAGTGTTCACAGTGTGCGTAGATCAGCTCACCATTGACGTAGCAGAAGCCACTGGCTTCACACTTCTTCGCATGATGTAGTCCCCCGGCCCAATTGATGGCAATGTCGCATTTTTGTCGGTTCAAACGAGCGGCGCCCTCCATGCTGCCGCCGGCGCTGATGCCGCAAAACTCGAAGAGACCATCGAAGACGGGGCAATCATCTCCGACGTTGTATTTGCCTTGCTCGCGCATGTAGCTATCCATGTTGTCGGGAGTCACCTTTTGGAGGAAATCGATGTAATCGTCCGTGTGAAATTGCGACATTTCGCCACGAGTCGCGGGCTTGGCGCGCTGCCGCAGATGTCAGTGAACAGCTCGCATACAGCTAGCTACCATTGGAGGGTCGAAGAGCTCACGTAGATTTCCATCCTTTTGTATAGGTTATACTGCATAATCAAGCTATGCGCCAGGCGAATACGATGAGGTTTCATGGGATGACCAGAGACGTATGCATAGTTGCCAATATCAGAGTCGTAGAAGTAGGCGACTTTCTTGGGCGAAGTGCCGTTGAGGGCCACGGAGCCCAGTTGGGCCATATTTGAGTCGCCCATGATTGCGAACGAGAGCTTGCGGCTCGAGGACAAGTGCGGGAGACGCAGCCGCCGTAGTCAAAGCAAGTGTGTTGAATAGGATGTGATACAAGCAATGCCGTTTGCGAAAAGCGGCACTACGACATCGTCGGTGCAGCCGCAACCTGAGAATAAACCTTGGGGAAGCCCGCTGCTACGCGACGAGACGAGAGGCAAGGACATGAGCTCCCCGGTGGACAAGGCTCCGGTTACTTCACCAGTGGTAGCGGCGGATTAACGTTGTGGCGGTGTGGTATCGATCCACTAGAGAGAGCTGCCAGATTAGCCAGCACTCGATGAAGATCAAAGGTATTATCACACCATTCCATAATATTCGGAGATAAACTCTTGGTCATTTGAGACGAAACATAGTGTTATTCTTCCTATTTTGCAGAAGGTAGAAGCAGCATCGTCATCCGCGAATACCATCTCAATATTTACATAGAAATCCCCAAACGTTCGATGAGGAAATACGTAGCTGAGCCACCACCGCCACAAATAGCACTGTTCAGTGAGATGGGATGACTCAGCTAGTCGTGTGTCAGGCTGCCGGCGCTGGCGTCAACACATTGCAAAGCTCCATCCAGAGCCAATCGTCTCCGTGACGTTTCGATAACCTCAGCTCATTTTTCACACGGCACCGAGCTGTCGACCTGTACCCCCTCTCACATATCGAATACATTGGTATCAGAATGGAGCGATTCAGGAGTTTGCTCGGGGGAGGCAGCATGAGCCTGGGAGGTGCCGCTCAAGGATCGGTAAGCTAAGCTACATGAGAATCCGCGACGCCGGCCTCGAGCAGCAAAAAGCTTTGGGATTATAACTGACGACTGATCGCTGAAAATAAGGACAACACGACTCTCATCGACAACTCCGAAACCGTTCACATCTCTTCCCTGGCGCTGCTGAAAATGCTGCGACACGGCCGAGCGGGCGTTCCCATGGAGGTCATGGGTCTGATGCTGGGTGAATTCGTCGACGACTTCACCGTCAAAGTCATGGACGTGTTTGCCATGCCACAGAGCGGCACAGGAGTCAGTGTGGAAGCAGTCGACCCTGTGTTCCAGACGAACATGATGGACATGTTGCGACAAACAGGACGGTCAGTCCGCCCGCTCGAGATCAAACTGCACGCCAAGCGCGCCCGCTAACATTCTTCATCTGCATAGACCCGAGGCCGTCGTAGGATGGTACCATTCACATCCAGGGTTCGGATGCTGGCTGTCATCGGTTGACATCAACACCCAACAGTCGTTCGAGCAGCTGAATCCCCGAGCGGTCGCCGTGGTGGTGGACCCGATACAATCGGTCAAAGGCAAGGTGGTGATCGACGCGTTCCGCCTGATCAACCCGCAGCTGTTGATGATGGGTCAAGAGCCCCGTCAAAGCACGAGTAACCTGGGCCACCTGAACAAGCCGTCGATCCAGGCGCTGATCCATGGTCTCAATCGACACTACTACTCCATCGCCATCAACTATCGCAAAACCGCGCTGGAAGAGAACATGTTGATGAACCTGCACAAGCACGTGTGGACCGAGGCGCTGGAGATGAACGACTTCCGATCAGAGGGCGACAAGAACAAGGAGCGGTTACAGAGGTTAGTCAGCTTGGCTGACGGGTACGAGAAGCGCGTCAAGGAGGAGACGGAGTTGACCAAGGACCAACTGAAAACGAGATACGTCGGCAAACTTGATCCGAAGAAGCACCTGGAGGATGTTGGGCAGGAGCTGATCGAGGACAACATCGTCGCGGTGTCGCGACAGATGATTGATAAGGAGGCCACGATGCCCAAAAAGGAAACAGCAAATTCACACGCGGGTGGGGGTCGCATGGATGTAGAAGAAGAGCTGTAGCAGGGTCGAAGAAGCACGTCTCATTTACATGGAAGGCGTCGTACATGTATGATTACTGGGCTTTGAAGTATATCGGCACATAAGACTACATAGAGGATTGCCCATGTTTCGAGCTCTTCCACCAGACGTAACTGATCCCTGCTGCCCCTCGCGATCCGGAATTTATTCTGATGAGGAGGGCGTAGTAATTCACGACTATAACATGTCAGAATAATACCGCTTCGTCATTTCTGGTGTAGGTGACCACAGTAACAAAGGAAGTTACCAGTTCATATGTTCATTGGGCTCCTTTGTCATGCTTTTTTTTAGACTGGTATATGGCCACCATCATCACAGCCACTTCAAGACAGTACGCTGAAAACCATGTACGGTCACTGGGAGCTGATTTGGCAGACTGAGCAACCCGGTATAGACATTACTACCGCCGATGGCAAAACTGGCTTCACGTTCCATGAATATAGAATCAGATTCCTCGAAGCTGTGATTCAAATTGTCATAACAATTGCTCTAAAACCTCAAGACGTGTTACAACCATCGCCCGAGGAAAGTCGAACAGAAACGACCGTGGTGAAAAGATACAGGGAGCCGACTTCATGGGCTACATGTACCGGTATTCCCACCTCGTCTGCTCGCTCAAGTTCCTGGAACGCCGCTCTGAATTCAACAAAAACGCCACATCTTCCATGCTGCATGTGACCGAGGCACATTGATTCTCATTCATCGCATGCCATTTCTGGTCAAATGCAGAACGGCACCTACATAGTAAACCGGTACGGGAGTCGGCTGGCGTCGGCTCCCCTGTCTAAGAAACCATCTTGTGTCACATCGTCTGGCCGTGGTCGCAGTCGAGTCTATCGTGACCTCTATCATTCTAGCTTCACGCTCCCATGGCAGGAATCTTCTTATTTCTTTTGCCGAGAAGTGTTGCGTTGTCCAAGTTGAGCTCGAAGGGCCCTTTCTGCCGATTGCGGTCACGAACCTGCTGCCGCGCGGCTGCGGCGACAGCGGCGGAATGCTGCCCGTAACCCTTTTCTGGCACTCGCTCGCGCTCACGTCCCCGAGCATGGGTTTCTTGATCACGCAGGTTGGTGTTGCGCATGCTCTGCTCCAATGTTCGCGTACCGGCATTCTGCTTGTGCCCGGCGGCAGCATCCGGTTCATCAACCTGCATCTGGTCTTCGTCCTCCTCATGCACCCCTCCTAGAGGCTTCCCTGCACCCGGAGCCCGAACACCGTACTGGGCCCTTCGTTTTCCTTCCTCTTCTTGGCGATGGACGGCGTACGACACATCAAAGACCTCGCGAAGATTGACTGCTGCGGGAGAGCGGAAATCGTACTTCTTCCCACCATCCTCGAACCGACTGGCATCAAAAGCACGTAGCCTTGCTTCGGCACTCTTCTTCTCAACTTGAGGAGTTGGGCCCGTCCCCTGGATCCAAGGATGAGCTAAGAATTCCTTGATGGTGAAGCGGTCCTCCGGGTCAACCGTCAGCAAGTGGGTAATGAGATCTTTCGCAGATGGCGATATTTCGTCCCACCAAGGAGATAAAAAGGTGTATTGACCCCTTGCCACCTTCTCCGTAAGGACTTCTATACTTTCGTCGTAAAACGGCGGAAAGCCGCAGAGAAGAGTATAGAGTACGCATCCCATAGCCCACATGTCAACCGATTTTGAGTAGCGCTCGTCCTTGACGATTTCGGGGGCGGTATATCCGACAGTGCCGCAAGGCGTCATAGTCTGGTCTTCCCAAACGATTTTGGAAAGACCAAAATCGGCAATCTTAATCTCGCCGATGCCCCCGGCGCCCAGGCCAGCAATGAATTCACCCTCGTCGACCTTGTCCTCATCGCCAGGTTGCTTTGGCTTCGGAACTTTGGACGGAACAAAGGCGATAGGGCTGAATAGAATGTTTTCCGGTTTAATGTCTCTGCGGCGACGTCAACATACATTCTGCACCGCTGTGAAGCCTTGTCCCTTGACAAGTCGTCACCACCACCGATCGAGAATGTGCATACCGATGAACAACACCTTTTTCTTCATGAAGGTACTCCAATGCCCTGGCGACGCGAACAATGACATGCCTTGACAATTCTTCGCTAAAGTAAGTCAAGCGGACGATTTGATGGAACAACTCGCCACCTGGAGACAACTCCAGAACGATATAGTAGTACTGTCTAGACTCGGAAAAGTCTATGAGCTTGACGATGTTGGGATGGTCTAATTGTCGCATGATTTGAACCTCTTTCAAAATGTTGGATCGCTACGCAACTGGTCAGCACCAACGCAGCTCAAGATTCAGCGATACAGTAACGAGTCATTGTGTGCTTTCAGGCACAGCATACAGGTCAAGAATTCGAACAGGGATTGAGCAGTGTAATAGACAGTAGGAAAATGTTTCTCGCACCTCTGCGGCTCTCGGCGTCCTTTGAAATTCCGGATGTAAATGCTTGTCTCCCTAGTAGGGGGACGATTGCCCCCAAGGTTGGCAAAGTGACGACACGAAAAGGGGATTGCAACATCAAAGCAACGCTGGAAGCGATAGGCAGATTTGCAAAAAAATCAGGATGGACGCAGAAATTGGAGGTCACGCTCAACTCACCTGCGTGCTGTTCATCTCGTATTTACGGACGACCTTGATGGCGACTTCGCCGGCCTTCCCTTGAAGATCGCGGGCGCGGTATACGTTGCTGAACGCACCGTCGCCCATCTTCTCCAGGAGATCCCACCGCTCCAAGCCAGGGTACCGTGGAAGTTTGCTCTTGCTGGCATTTTCCTCGGCGACGAGCTTGGCCAGATTGGCGTCATCGACGCGCCTGGTCTTGGTAGCCCCTTTGGCTTGAACATCTTGAGCAGCTTCAGCGTGATGCGCGGCTGCGTTGCCAACCTGAGCAGCCCGGTTTTGGGCATCACCAGGGGCTTCTGAGTAGGCGTTGAGGGGCTCCTGCTTCTGTGGGAGATGGCCCAAGACTGGCTCTGTGGCATGCATGTTTTTGTTCGCAACAGGCTGTGGTGCTTGAGGGGGTGGGGCATCATTTCTGCGTGACGAGTCGTCATTTAAGTTTACCGCGCGTCCCTGTTTACCTTTGCGAGGCGTTAGCTTGTACGATGGTCAGAGCAGCGCAGGCCGAGGATGCTCGACAAACAATACTGCCCATTGGCTACTAAGGCATCAGGGGGTATTCGCGACAGCCACATACCATGACGGATGAAGTTTTTGAGCTGCTGGATGGTAGACATCTCTGCCGAGAGAGCGCCGCTGACGAGCGACTGCAAGCTGGCGTGCAAATGGGACTAGTAAGGTTCCAGTTTGGGGAATTTGAGACACGGTAGTATCGAGGAGCAGTAACTGATTCAAAATTTCGCCCACAGATAAGAGGCGAACTGCAAGGAACGATTTGGGCCCAACGTCGACGAGAGCTGGGAACTTCGGACGAACGCGATCGGAGGCTTGAGGCGCCAAACAGCTCTAGAAAGATAACGAAGCGTCGGTTGAGAGGCCCAGGTGGGGAATGGCGCGATGTTGAGGAGGTCCGAAAGGTCGACAAGATACGGGCGACGTCGCAGTAGACGATGGTGGTGATGATGTAACACGAGTCTGAGTCGACTGACAGCAGATAAGGCGAGGATGCAGGGGCGTATCGTCTGCTAGATGTCGAGGCAGTTGCAGCGCGGGATGCAACAAATGGAAAGGGAGATTGATTGAAACGGACTGCGAGTCTGCGGTGGGACCCCGGGTACAAGTAGAGAGAAATCGACGTCGCGGAGATGCTGGTGAGGTTTGGGTTTCAAATCGTCGATGAAAACCCGAGCTGCTGGGAATGTCGAGATTCAGGCTTTTTTCCCGAGGCAAGGGCTGCAAGGACAGGCAGACAGCTGGGAAGGCGGCAAGTCAACAGCAGGCGTTTCCGTATGTGGACGCAGGTGCGGATGCGGGTGCAAGATGGAATGAAGATGCGTGGGTGGCCGGATCGAGGACGTGGTAGGTGGAGGATAGATGGGTGATAGGTAGTTTGGCAAGCGGAAGTGGGCGAGCGACTGAAGAAACTACCAACGAGGCCTTGCGGTAACAGTGGTGACCGTCCAGTCTCTTGGCTGTATTCTCTCATGGGAGAAATACCGCCACGGGCTCGTGGTGGGGACGGCGCCCACGAGGGATGATGAGGTCACGTCAGGGCTAGTGGTCCGGGTTTTAGTGGTCAGGGCCCGAGGTGCGTCACAGCGTCACAACGTCACCAGCCGCCCATCTGACTCGATTGGCAAGGACCTGCCTGGGCAGTGGGCGTACAGTAGAGGGGTTGAATGGCCGGCCCATGGGTGACGCCACTTGTCATTGCCCGCGACAATCAACCAGCCAGCTGCGGCGGCACAACGACCCCTACCCGGCAGAAGGTTGAAGCC
Source organism: Torrubiellomyces zombiae (assembly GCA_018831705.1). Lineage (NCBI taxonomy): Eukaryota > Fungi > Ascomycota > Sordariomycetes > Hypocreales > Ophiocordycipitaceae > Torrubiellomyces > Torrubiellomyces zombiae. Next base: position 3,630 of record JADHZA010000503.1, on the reverse strand, counting down.
AAGAGATCATCACCGCGCGGCATGGTTATCAAGATTATTTGTACAGCTGCAATGCGACGACCGTTCCAAGATGGGTTTTCAGCGTCTTCTTCCCAGAGCCTCGGGCTGTGCATTATCATCATCATCCTGCTCATACAAAACGTTGTCACCTACGAACGAAACTGGTTCCCATCCAGGCCCTGCTGAATCTCGCGGCTGCTTCGGGCTGCCCACGACACACGACACACGCCATGACAGAGGCAGTACCCACCACGTCTCCCCGCCTCAACCCGTTGGTAATTTGGCGGAGGGACTGCTCCGTCGTGTTGGCTCAGTACAAAGCAATACATATAGTAGTCCTGCAAGCCTACGGATACAACTTGCCATTAATATGCGTAACCAAGCCTGGCGTGCCTGGTTGTCGAAATGAGTTGCCCAGCGCCAGCCCAACCGTGCCAGCGTGCCAACTAACCCACTGCATGCGCAAAGCACCTGCCAACCTTCCCCGCAGCCTACAGTTAATATGTGTTGCCTACGGTATTACTACTACATACTTGTATATAATTGTGCATATGTCATATGCACGCACGGATAATTCGAAAGACGTCTGGTTGGTCAAAAGGCTTGCATCATGACTAGGTGCTACTAAGTTGCAGTCAATATTGTTGGCAGGCGACAGATGAACTGGAAGGCCCCCTTGGAAATGCTTTGCGAACACGCCGTTATTGATTGGACGCGCTCTCGGCTTCCAGTATTACATACAAGGACGGCGGAGCTGCCAGGGAATGACGATGCATACGACGTCATAGCCCGCCCCCCCGGACTGCCGCTAATGAAAACAAGCAACTTGACTAATTTTCGCCTTGGACGTGTTCACTTGCTCAAGACGGCTGGCGGGTCAGCTAGCTGTTACCCTTTATTCCGCACTTTAATATCCATTGATGCTTTGTTGCAACTGTTTGTAATGACCACTCAGTGCCTACATATCTACGGTCCAGCCATATTGATTACAAACCTACAGGTATTGTCCTGTAAGGCTGGCTGTGAACCCTTGCTGCTTGTAGTATGTACCTCCTGCACGACAATGACGACAGCGAGTGACTGTCGGCTCGTTGGTGGTGGGAAGAGTCTAGAACTGGCCGTCCCCAGTTATTCTTGGCCTTGCTGCAGGAACCTTGGTCACTGAAGATAACGTAAACGACCTGATTGGCACGAGCCCCAGCGACTCCAAATCTTGGTGGGAGTCACTTCTACCTGCATGTAGTATTACCACTATTAGGATTTAATGCACAGATGGACGTGCCAAATGTGACTACCAGTGTATCTGTAGGGTACGATGCATGGTGTGCTCAGCATAGACAGATCTTGCGCTCGGCATCAAGCCCAACAAGAACAAGCTTGCTTGCAACAGCCTGCCACTCTCAAAGAGGCAGTCCCGAATCCAGTAATTTAGCGCTCCCCCGGGGAGACGTTTCACATTCGGAAGAGATCGCCCTGCCGTGTTTGCGCAGCAAGCCCCCGACGCCGAGACGCTCGCCAACCTGAGACAATTCATCGCAAAGGATTGAAACAGACCACTGAGTACTAATGGTGGGGGCCCAATCTTGAAGCCGACTTGCTCCCCCCCCCCAAAAGACAGGGGTTTAGGGGGCCAAGGCGGCCGATGAGATGACGCGAAACTTGCTTTGCTCCGTCTGTCCGGCTCCATCATCCACGGGTCAGCCTGGGACGGTTTGCTTGTTAATATTATGATACGCGATTGCCTGCTGCCCGACATATTGCCTTCGTGCTTGGGCCATCTGCAACGCATGAACTGAAAATGGGTATTGAGTGTGAGGCGTACCAATTCCGTGACCCAGCCAAATCAACGTCATTTGAATGCTCCTGTCAATCGATCAATGCCCTGCCACATTGCGCCCTTTGCCTCCAGTTGATTACACATGCCACGGCACTGGACTACCATTCGGATACTCCTGCCGAACCATTGCGTCACAGTCTCGTGAAACATTGTAATTCGCGGTTGCTGACGCAGGCCATCAACTCCATAGCGAAAGCTGCATCATGTCTCTAAGCCCTCGCTCATCTTTTCATCACGACCTGTGTATCAGTACTCTACATATGTAGTCCTTCATGTTATTTCTTTTTGGTCGATATGAATACTACAGCTTGTACAGCCTTACGTGTAAACATTGTCCTTTAGCTTCCGCCGCCATCCTCCTGTTTCTCCTGTCGTAAAATACGCGAAGTCCCAAGCTTACAATTGCAACCAGCAGTAGGAACCCGGCATTGGTCCAATGCCCCGTCGGGTAGCCCTGTATCTTCTCGCTGTTCTTATATATCCAGACGCCCGGGATCTGACCCAGGCCGCCGCCGATGCTGACGTTGATGGCGATGGCCAATCCAGTCGACGCTGTACTCACCACATTGGATGTCAGCCAGCCAAGCAATGGAGGAATGCACACAAACGCCCCAGATGTTGCCAAGATGAGACCGCCGTATCGAGGTGCGTAGGACGTGGGCGGCAGGGCAGCTGATACGATGAAGCCGACGGCCCCGACGAGAGCCGCGCCGGCAGTGTGATAGGCTCTCGCGTTGAAGTGATCGGCAGAATACGCAACCACAATTTGGCACACTGGATCGTCAGTCTCGAGCCCAATGGAGGGATGGAATCTTGACTCTTACCGTAGGCTATGGCCCAAGGAGGCACCGTCATAAGCTGAGCTTTCAAGTCAAGGTACCCCAAGCCGGATGTGATGGATGGTGCGAATAAGCTGAGGCTAGCGAAACCCGGACTGATGGCAAAGTACAAGAGATAATGAGCATAGAGGCGCCAGTCGGTCAGTGTGGACTTGGCGTCCGCCCAAGTCATGGTAGGGTGATAACCTTTGCTTCCCTCGTGCATGAGTCTGTGGATGGCAAGCTCCTTTTCAGGAGTTGATAGCCACGACGCGTTCTCGGGATAGTCTGGCAGAAACAAAAAGACGAGAATGGCCGACAGGCATGACGGAATACCTTCGAGGATGAAAAGCCATCGCCAGCCCGGGAGACCTGCTGTGCCGTTCATATGACCGATACCGTAAGCGATGGCACCGCCGAACTGTACCACAGAGCTATGTCAGAATTATATCCATTGAATATCAAGACAGCGCAGATATATCATAGAGGACATACTGCTCCCGCCAACGTTGCCGAGGCAAGTATAAAAGCAACCCTATTGAAACCAATCGTCAGTCCATCATACTAGATTGGAGCCCCGGAGATTGATGGCTACGAACCGAACACTGCGCTCATCATGCTTATACCAGAACGTCAAAAAATACACCAGGCCAGGGAATAAGCCAGCCTCGAAAGTGCCCAGCAAGAACCTCACGGCTGTCACGCTCGCAAAGCTGTTTGTGCCCCCCAGGGCCATGGTCATGGCTCCCCAGCAGAACATGAGAAAGGCGAGCCAACGACTGGGACGTAGCTTTTTCAGCAGAATGTTGCTGGGCACTTCGAAAATGGCATAAGCGACGAGGAAGACCATGAGGGCAATGACGAACTGGTAGTCGGACATTCCAGTAGAAGCTTGCATGTCATTGTGCGTAGACGAGTTGAGGATCTTGGCGTTGCCGATGTTGGAGCGATCCAGGAAGCAGAGGAAGTAAATGC
>JADHZA010000502.1:0-14764 GCA_018831705.1 Torrubiellomyces zombiae | reverse complement strand
AGGTTAGGTCCTGACACCAGGCAACGAGGACGGACATGTCTCGTTGCACCGAGGCATGCATTGTCACGTCGCCATCGAGTAGACGAATGGAGTCGATGACAATGAGACCCTGGACGCGGGCGAGCTTGTCCCGGGCCGTCTCGGCCATCTCGCCCAGACGATGAACCTCCCGTGCCGTCTCGAGGAGAAGGCGCTGGGTCCAGGCGCGCGTCTTGGGGGCTCGTGACAGGTAGGAAGAGGATGCGGCGAAGGCGGCGAGGACGGACTTGGGCATCGTCCCCGTCCACAATCGAGGGTGCATAAAGGGGGTGCAGCGCCGCTGGGCAAGGTCGACGTGGTACCGCCTGAGGTGATCGACCAGCCAGCCGAATCGAGTCTCCGGGTCGTGGATATGCGTGATGTCCCACTCGATCTGCGTCTGCTGCTGGACGTGTCGTTTGAAGTCTTCAATGTCCCGGATCGGCTGCCTCTGCGGCGGCCGCCGTAGGTGCTGGCCCGGCAGCATGTGCGACAGGTCGGCCCCGGTGAAGGTGGTTATGGGAGGTTGATCCATTTTGCTGTCGCCGCTGGTGCTGGGACCGAGAGATTGGGCCGCGGCAGACCACGGATCGTGCTGTTCCATGGGGGCGGTTGCGAAGAAGTTTTCAATGGCGAAGTCGAAGCCGGCCGACGTGCCCGAGGGCATGTCCGCAGTGGAGGGGAGAACAGTCGGGATAGAGTGTAGGCTCTGGGAAGCAGCAGTGGTGGGCAAGTCTCGTATATCAAAATCCATCTCAAAGTCAGCCATGTTGGCGAGGCCTGGGGGGTTGGCGGTAGTAGTGCTGGACGCCGTGGGTGCGGAGAGCATCCCGTTGGAGGCGGAGTTTGCGGCAGTCTGCGTCCGCTGGTAGACGCACGAGAGCCCCTTGGCGGCGCAGCGATTGCAACGCGGCGTGCGCTTGTCGCATTTGCGCTTGCCTCGCACACACGCGTTGCAGCTCTTCTGCCGCGAGGCCGCTGTTGACAACGAGGTCCAAGAGCCGGTAGACAGCGGCGGCGGCGGCGGCGTCGCCCTCGGTCCGCCGGCATTTTCCATCGGAGTTGTCGTCATGGCCCCGAAGCGGAGTCTCACTCACTCGTCCTCATACATGCGAGGTCTTGGGATTCCCGCCAACGGTCGCGGACAAACCGTATCCAAAAGGGATCATCTGGTAAGGGAGACGGAGGGAAAAATGACAGGGAGAGTTGAGCTGAGGAGGAGGAGGAGAGGAGGATGAAGACCCTGAGGCTATATGTGGAAGGGCGCGCAATAACCGGAAAGGCATCGTTTCGCATTGAGCCGCGGCAAATGGATACAAGGGGCCAGGACGTTCTTTCCACCAAATCCCCGAAATCTAGATCGAGAATGGGGGAAAAAGGACTCTATCAAAGACTAGCCTGGGCTTTCCAACGGCCAATTCCCACTCTCACTCTCATTCTTATTCGTATTCTCATCTTCTTACTCTCACCCTCTCTCAGCTTTGGCCCTCGCTCAGCATGCTTCTTCTAAACGAGCATTATTACTAGATAGTAATAACACTCGAGCCTGGGGAGCCCACCAGGTATCCAGGGGTTTTTTCCCCGAGTATCCAGCCCTGTGGTTTCTGCAGCGGCTCTCGCCACCAACGGCGCTGCCTCCACCTTGACCTACATTGTACTAGCGCCTCCTTCGACCACCAACCAACTGGTCACCGCTCAGTGACTGTGTGACGCTGGGACACGCCCCCGTCCTCGTCTGTTATACTTGCATGTACTTCTTTTCCACACTCGATTCAACAAATTCAGACAACATCGTCGCCCTCCGGCACGACGACAGAGCTCAGATTCGGAGGAGCCTTCAAAATCAGGTACGCGTACAGGTGCGGTTGCTTTCTGATAGGACAACCAGTGCCAGTTGTCTTTACAAAGTCCGCAACGCCACGCCAGCCCAAAAAAAAAAGATATCTCCGCTCCCCTGGATCTTCAGCCCTACCGAGTCGGGAGGGAAGGGTACGTACGGAGTACAGGTATTAAGTCATGTTGGGCGATCGACTGCCGTAGCCGCGGTTCATCGTGCAGGCATATCCACCCTCTTAGTGTTGGGACTTGTCCTTTCATAATTCCCAGCATCCTCATGCCCTACTACTACCTTCATAGTTTCACTGGCAGCTAGTCAATATCAAAGGCGAGGACGCCGTTGGAAAGAAAAAGCTTGTCTCGTCTCAAACACCACGATGAGTTGAGAACTGCTTTCAAGCGCGTACGCAACTTTCTTTGTTGGATTGCTCGGGTCGGCGCCCTCGCCAATGGGAGGGCTGTGTACACGTTGGCCCTGACAGCTAGAAAGCCCTTGTCGTGCCCGACAGAAATCGGTGCGACCACGAGGCATAGGTTGTGTGACATGAGCACATCAATGATCCGACGTCTTTCTTCTCCCAGAGGCCATCCTGCGCCGCCTGCGCTCCCTGCCCCGATCCCGCTGATGTCCTCATCCAAATACACTCTTCACCTCCAAAGTGAAGATCCCTTCCCGTATCCTTTCTAGTCATTTTCGAATTTCCCCTCCTTCAGCAAATGGGTATAAACACCTCTGATCCCTGTCCATCCTCCCTTGCCAGTGCCCGAGAGGGAAAGTTCCTTCAAAACCGTTGCCCCAAACCGTCCTCAAGTTGCACACTCCTCCAACGCCAGCTCAGAGGGGTGTCGCTGTGGGTTGGCCGAGAACATCATTCATCGCCAGATCTCTCGTCTGGGTGATCGCCATGGACGCGGCCGAGAAAGAAGGAATCCTGGCGCGGGCTCGTCATCAGCAGCAACCAGTCCTGGCGAGGATACAAGTTTTCAACACACATCGTCAACCAAGAAAATACGATAAATTTTTTTGAACAGAGGCAAAGCCCTCGACGCAAGATTGCCACCTGGTATAAGCGGAAACAGTTGCACATAAAACATGTCGATATCAAGTCGATTGCCGACAGACGCAAAGACGGTTTCAGGGTCCATATCAGGAGGCACGACCAACAAGAGCCGTCGACTTGCCATCCGGGTCGGATATACGTGTTGAAGCCGCGAGGCCCAAAACCGCCAGCTTCGGCAGTCATCGTCGCGAATCTCATCCGCCAGTCGTTCGGTTCATGTAAATGGAGAGAGAGAGACACACAAAGGAGAATTTGCCACTAGCCCCGAGGAAGAGAAGTGCTGCGGTCTGCCTGTGTCCGCTTCAATATCGATCGGAGCGATATCCGTTCGCTCGGGGCGCATCGTACTGGACGCCTGTCATGGAATCTGGTCCGTTGGGCACGCCATTGCTGATGGAGCGTAGAGGGGGTAGTTCAGTCCGGTTGGCGTAAGGACCACCAGCACCACTGAACGATGCGGGCTGCGGCGCCGCAGCCGAGGGCGGAGGGGGTGGAGGCCCCTGCTGCGCGTGTCCGCCGGAAGAATTTAGCTCGCCTCGAAGCTGTGCATTGTCCATGCGAAGAGTCTGAACCTCCCGTCGAAGCATGTCGGCTTCCGTCACGACAGACCCGCAGTGCGACTGTAAGGAGCGGATGACTTCCGACTGCCTATGATGCTCTGCAATCGCTGTATCTCAGTGAATGCATTGGTTAGCATATTCATCATGACGAAGATGGTGAGACGAGACGAGACGACGCGTACCTTTGGTCAGGATCTCCCATTTAGAGGCCTTGGAACCTCGCTCCTGGGGCATGAGATCGCGTAGTTGATCAAACAGCTCTTTCATCTCTGTCCGTCTTTTCCTCTCGGCCAGTTTATGACTGACCCTGAGCTCTGGGGTGCGGCTATACGGCTGTGAGCCTGCATGTCCACCTTCCTCCGCCTGGAGGTCGCTGAGCTGCTTGTGCTGCATCGAGTGATGATGCATCGGGGGGAATTCCGAGGCACTGGGGGTACGTCCGTAGTCGAGGGCATCGTCCAATCTGCGCTGACCCGGAGGAAGCCTAGACTCAGAAGTGAACTGGCTACTGGCGACAGACTCAGTAATGCTACTGCGGCGCGAGTCGTCAAAACGAGCTTGAGGTCCGAGTCTCTGTATTTCTTCTTCGGGAAAGGCCCAGGCTTGACCCTTTGTAGGCTCAGCCGCGCGGGCGATTTGGCTGGTTGCCGGTCCGGTAATAGCAGGCGCAGTCTTGATCATCTTGGGCTCGGGGTTTCGGTCCACGCTTGGTTGGTAGCCGTTTGATATTCTGTGGACGGCGAGAGCGTCCAGCCCGGCTCGGGGATTGCGTTGCGAGTGCAACGTATTCTGGATAGAGCTGGTGGAATGATTGCTGGTGGCATAAGGGGAGTTGCCAAGATGAATATCGCTGATCCCTTGGTTGATTCTGCTGTCGACGCTTTCGCGCCGGACAGCTGTGGACGCTTGGCTCAAGTTTTCGCCAAGCGTAGCACCGTTCGGGGCGTAGTGTTCAATCGACGTCGGTCGGTCCGCTCGCCGTTCACCAGCGGGCGATGTTGGCGAAACCATGGAAGCGACACTCATGTTGCTGGCCGAGGGTGACACCAGAGCTTGAGGCACCATGTTGGTGGTGATCGGGGAGGGAGTCTTGTCCGCAGAGGACGACTGATACCCTGAGCCAGCTGGACTCAGGCCGTTCAACGTGAAGGATGCCGCCGAGGTGTCTGCCAAGGTCGCCGTTAGACGGAACAATGTGTGAGAGGGATCGATCAAAAGACCGGCATCAAGGGACTACCTACGTTTACTAGACGCCTCAGCTGTGGAATAAAAACCCGAGTCGCGCAGTTTGGGTACGGGTCCACTGTGTGCCGAGGGGTGCTCATCGCTGTTGAGAATGTTGGTCAGACCAGCCGGCTTGGGCGGCGCAACTGGTTGATGAAGTTGCGGCTGACTGTGTGGGTTCATCGTCGTGGTGCTGGAATTCAAGAGCGACGCGGTAGCCAGGAACGGATGTCAGAGGTTACCAGACGCCGAACCAACGACCTTGGTTCAACAGAGCGAGAATATCGACAGGCCGAGAGGGCAGATTCGAGTCGCCAACGTCCCTTGGCTGAACGGCATCGACGAATTGATGTCAGGGTCAAAGGAGGCTGCGGATCCAGAATTGCTGATTGAGCGGAACGAAAATGACGGGGTCGAGTGAGTGGTACAAAACGAGAGAAACGCAGAGCGATGACACAACAGCAAACACACAGCGCAAGACCGATCGGTCTGGCGCGGACAGCTGTCAGGATTCGGTTCAACACGGTGAGGCCCAAGGTCTGCGGGCAGACAGCTGAAGGCAGATGTTTTGTCGGCGTAGGCGAAATGAATCGAGTGATAGCACTGTTCAAACGTCGGATACAGACACCACCACGGGGCTCGACTGTCTCTGCTGCGCGAAGGATGACAAGACAGATGTCACGGCGTATCAGCAGAAGAGAAAAATGAAAATGATGGGCTCTTGGCATGAGACACAGGAGAAAGTGAATGAGTGATGTACAGTTGAGGATTGAGAAACGAGAGGGAGGGTAGGGAGGGAGGCGAGAGACGAAAAGGCGCCTGAGGGGAGAAAGCGCTAGCAAGATGAAAGCGAGAGAGGAGGAGGATGTTTGGGAGGGTAAAGATGAACGGAGGGGGTACAGGGCCGGGCGAACGAGGGTATAGCGTGGCACGAAAGGGAACTACCGCTAGTATGCGCAGTAGTCTCAGTAGTCGCAGGTGGTAGCATGGAGCGGTACAGTAGAGCCGGAGCTCTGCATGCTACTAATTAATAGTGGGCTTGTACTCCGGACATTGCTGCACGTGTCGCTATTTGCTTCTGTACTACTACCTGTCCATGGCAATTAGCAGGACAATTCTCCGAAGCCGGTCCAGCTTCCAGCATGCGGGAACCTGTGCAAAGACGTGACCATGGCAGACGCTCGGATAAATCAACAGGGAGAAACGCGATCGGACCAGGATGCAAAGGAAGCAGGGGAAACGACCCTAGGACTCGACAAATCAAAAATGCAATCCATCCATGTGCTTAGTACGAAGGACGAACGGGTTGCGCGAAGGAAGCGTGGAAGTCGACACATGGGACGCCCAACCCCCCCTCCCTCCCCCAAGCAGCGCATGCAGGCACGGCGCAGGCAACGTTATGGCAGCGGTGTCTAATACCACAAATTCTTGGCAGTACTAGCCACTGCAAGTACTAGTAGCCAGTAGTGGTCAATAATACGTACTAAGCAATCAAGTACAAGTGCTTTCGGAGCACTAATACCACGGTAGTTGAATGGAGTATGAGCGTGTACATACATGCTAAGGCAAGGTACCGGTGGTTCTGGGGGCGGTATGTATGTAGAAGCCCGCACGTGGGCAAAGCGCCGGCCCCTAAACGTGCCGGATACAAGCAGCGATTGGCATGTCGAGCCGCAGCTGGGGCACGACGACGACGACCGGACGGGAAAAGATGAATACTTGTATGACTACATATCCGAGGACGTCCCCCATCCACCCATTTTCCTGATTCAGGCAGATTATCTTGCATATCCCCATTGTGTCTGCAACAGTACATTCTCGCAGGTGAAGAGGAGAGGAGCTCCGCCACCGGGGACTCATTACCATATAACACATCTAGTATTAATTATGAGCAGCGGCAACTGTAACTCAGTCTCCAGCTTGTAATACAAGTAAATGACGTGATGGGGCTTCCAAGGTCACCCCCATCGTAGACGTTACAACAGCTGGGCAGCATCCTGGCCCCTTCTCTGCACAAGTACTCTTACGAGGCTTCGAGGAAATGAAGTCCACAAGAAGGTACAATATTTGGGTTTGGCTTGAGACCCTCCTCCTCGGTACAAGGCTTCCACCTACAAGTCCTCGGTAGATAGCGGCAGCAGCAACAACAACAACCACCATAACTACAAAGACAAGAGAAGGCGTGTGAGAGGTTGCGCCACGAAACGGACCGCTGTGCCATGTTGCCAAAACTCACCTGCAAGTACATACATGCACCGTGCCTTGCCGATAGCCCAGCACCCCCTCCCCACCGCCCCCCTACTAGTTGCACGTTAGCAGAAGCATCGACTGTCATCCTTCAACGCGGGCTCTATGGCGCTAAGCAACGGAAGGATTGATCGATCATCCGGGCCTGGGCACACGAGCATTTGGCCACGAGATCAGAACTGCGTTGAATTGTCGTCGCGTAGGGTACATCCATCTGGGATCTGAATTTCACGAAGAAGTTACGCCAAACTTCCCTTCGCGACAGCCTCGTTTGAGCCGTACGTAGCATTGCCGTCCGCGGCGACGGCTGACCCCCGATAGACTTCGGGAGGCAAAAAGCCTGGAGTCGGCCACGGGCCAAACCCAGGGGACTGCAAGTAGAAAGGGGGGGTCGACAGAGCATGGCCCTGGCGTGGCTTGGGCGTGGCAGATAGGCTTCTCCAATGAGCAACAAGCGCGACATACGGTTAGCCAAATGACTAGGAACAAGGGGGGGGAGCCTTCGGCAGCAGGAGAGACGAAAGAGCGGGCAAGGAGAGGTACTTTTAACGGCGAGGGAGGGGAGACAGCCACGAGCGCGACAAATGCGGACACTCCATGGTCGCCCATGACGGTCATGACGCTCGCCTAGAGGAGCCCTGGATACATGTGTGCATGTACCTAGGAGTCAGGACTGAGCTAGGCATTGTCGACTATGTATTATTACAAGTAATACAAGTATTACCTGTATCGTGCGAGAGCTATTCTTCCGCTGCGCCGGGCCACCAACTGCGCTTGTTCTGGTACTTGTATCAAGATGACCGATGCCCACGTTCGTGCCGTGAATCGGCAGACACATGGACTGACGGGAAACTTCAACGACTAGAGCAGGTAATACACAGAACTTGTATGTAGGTGCATGTAGGTACTATGTATGCCTCCCCCTCGTGGCTTGAGTGTGCGTCAAAGGTGCCTGCGTATGCGTTTACATACAGATACATATGTATGTTTCTACTATAGATACCTTTCCCTCAGCGCAACATATAGACACTCGAGATACTGCAACTACATACTCCCTAGTATGGTTGTAATAGCATGTGTATACAAGTATGTAGCGTTGCATACATACACGTATGTACGTATGCAAAGATGCCATGATGGCCGCTAGCCAATCTGATTCCTGCTTGCTTCTGCCCGTAGCCAGCCGTGCCACCGTCTGCGGCCAGTCACGCCAGTTTCCGAGGACACCACCACCAAGTTGTCGAGGCCAAGCTGCACGAGAAGACGACAGACTTTGTCTGATGGTGACGCGTAGGCAACAACAGGCAGCCGCATGTCGCGAGAAATACATGTGCTTGACACTTGCACACCCAACCCTCGTTTCACTTTTTTCGCTTTGCCTGGCAGAAGACACTTTCAGGATCGTGGCCCCCTTGCGCAAACTTACATACATACAAGTGTGCATAGGTACGGAGTACATACATCCATCTGGCGACAAGGGCCTCCGGCGCCGAGCTGCGGCGAATGGCTTGCAGCCTGCACGGACGAGGGGATGCGTGGGCGACAAGGTTCTGGCTGGGAAGTTGGTGGCCGCAATGCTCCCGAACGGCAAGGCCTGTTTCCGGCACTCGCCAGCAAACACATCGATACCCGATCCACCCTGCCCGCGGCACTCGAGCCTTTGCGGAGGTTTAAGTTTTTTTCCTGCGCCCGTCATGGCCCCCTAGCATCATGCATGCAGAGGCAGACGTCTGTCACCCCGTCCAGCCGGTGGAAGGGATGGGATGAGATGGAGGGGAGAGAAAGAGGGTGGCATGGGTGGGCACCACGAGGCGAGGGAGTCGACGGTGCGAACGAATCATCTGGTTCGCCGGTCGGTGGCTGGCTGAGAAGATGGCCAATGCGTTCTTGTACATACATACCTACAATGATAAGGATGAAGCAGCATTTACTAAGTCAATAGAGAAAGCACCGTAATGCAGTACTCCGTAAGCCAAACCGGACTTGATTGGGGCAGACACACAGAGAGAAGAGACAGACACAGAAAGACAGAAAGAGACGAAGAAATTCAACTTCATGCCGAGGCTGATTCCTCAACCGAGTCAAATGGACTCAAAGTTGAGTTCTCGCCTGGCGCTTCGAAAGTTTGCACGGCATGCTACGAGACCAGGACCTGTAATGAATAATACAGGTGTTAATTACAAGATCGAACTAGGTTTACATCAGTACTATGGCTTGGGTAACCTTGGACCGGGTCGTTGAACCCTATGCTGGAACGTCAAGGTCAGCGTCACCACCGACATGTACGCGCGATGCTACCGCGTCGGCCACTGATGGATCTGTTCCCATCAAGCGCGTGGGCTGTAGTTGCGTAACACGTATTACCGAGCGTAATATATGCAGATTGCCGTGTGTATCCGCAACAGGCTGCTTTGTACAATAAGGCGAGCGGATGACCGCGGCCGCCGGTTGCTGCTGTCCACTGGCTCTTGCAAGCAATGGGCAACGGCATCATCAACACGGCATATGTAGGACCCATCACCTTTACTTACCCCTATTGTACCGCCGTACATATAAATACTACTAGTACTAGTAGTAAGAAACTGTTCCGTACAGCACATACATACTACTGGTAGTGTCTACCTGCAGATACCTCATGCGAGCTAAAAAGTGGCACCCTTTGGCCATGCGTCGAAATTCTCTTCCTTCAACGATTTATGTAATTACAACTGCTTCGTTAATCTACCGAATCGATGGAACAGACCTTGATAGGTACCAGTAGTCACTAGAACGTTTGACTTGCAGAACATCAGGCTCGCCAAGACCAGCGATACTAACAGCGGAAAGAAGCAGCGCTCGTCACAGACCCTCCACACCCCCTTCGGTCGCCCCGGACCCAACAGACAGATGCTCTGAAAAGCACCGACGGGTTTGCGCTGCCACACCGACGGGACAGGCTCGTGTTGTCCTTGCAGCACAAATACCGGCAGGGTGAAATGATCTTTTGCAGGCCGGGTTCCCACCCATGGCGTGTAGTGCTAGGTACAAGTAGATATTACCTATGGAGTATCAGGACTTGTCCATACTACTAGTAGTCAGCAAAATGCACCTGCGTATGCATGCGCCCGACAAAGTCCCAACAGGCCACGAGGTCTCGAAGGGAAGGGAGGTGAGGGGCTGGCACGGCTGGCTAGGGAGCAAAGGGTTCGAGGACGGAAGGAGGCATGGTAATGTACGCCGTACACAGGTACTTATTGGATGCATGTACCTAGGGGTTTCGGGGGGTGGGATTTCGTGCATGTGCTCTGTGAGCGTATGTATGTGGAAGGCACAAGGGGAACAAGACGATTCTGTACTTGCAACTTGTGGAGAGAAGAGACTCACTTAATGAAATGGTACCCCCGGGCTGCCAGCATGAGATTCGTCATGACGGTCACCTCTCAATTCACTCTCGCGACCTCCCGCCCTCTCCTTCGCCATCTTCTCCTCCTCCTCCTCTTCATAATACCCTCCGTCATTGGTTCGTTGTCAACAGCCACCGACGCCGCCGCCGCCCCCTCGCCCCCATCTTCGGTCACCTCATACAACACTCGTGTTTTCGCGCACCACACGCTGATACGTCACGCAGCGCCCCGTATGCAGGTGCGGCACGTTCTGTCGGGACTCGAACAGTAGCGGCCTGATTCAGGATGCCTGCGAGGAATCAATGGAAATGACTGACCATCCAACCCGCTCTCCCTAGGAGCAGCCACGTATTTTTACGTACAGGAAATCGCAGAACCAAGCAGTGCGTCTTTTGGAGCGCTTCCGGCCGGGACCTGGATCCCTCTTGATGCAACGATACTTTTCTATCGACGGACAGCATTACTGTACAACTGGGACCATGCGGCCGTGTCTTTGCCACCTACAAATGGCGTCTCCCTCGTCAAGTCGTGGCATCAGTGAATCGAAAATTTCCGGCCATCGTACGGAGTACATACAAAGATAGATATCTCCGACAGGCGAAACGCATACGAATACAGCTTTCCCCGACCTGCCAATCAGGGGGTCGATGGACCCTCCGCACGGATGCCAGTGCTCGATCGATTCCCATGCACCAACCATCTCCGTCACTGACGCCACGCAAACATACATACATAGTGCGCCGCCTCGGAGAACAGGGATTGTGAGCCGCCGTTCCGTCCGGGGTCAATGGAGGGGCCGCGGATCTCGTGCAAGCAGCAGTTCACAGGCGAGGTGTGCGGCGATAATGCGCGACAAGCCAGTTACGACAGTCGGGCAGGAGACCTCTGTCATACATACATACAGGGACACAGGAAATTTCATTTGAAACTTGCGCCTACTTTGTTTCCGGGATCCCTGCATTGTTCAGCAAACAGTCACCCAGCGTGCTCTGGCTGTACAACAAGCAAGATGATTGTCATACTTTACATAAATCGCAAGTACTGTTCTTCAAACCCTGCCTACATACCTCCCGAAATATGCCTGCAAGGAAGTACTCTTACGCATGTGTTACGGCCATGCCTCGTGGGTGATGCAATATACCTACAGGGGAGAGGGTTCAGAATATGACAGGTCGCGATCAGTGACTGCGAGTCCGTCAGCCGCAGCCGGGGGGAGCGTCACCATGTTTCCAGAGCGGTCCCGGGGCAAAGCAATACAAAATATCCATGATGCGGAAAGCAGCATGGCCCTACTTTCATCGTCGCCCAAGGCATGGGGTCCAATGACATGACAAATGATAGCACACCTCAGTCCTGACGTCCCTTCACCTTGGATTGCGCGTGGCCCGCCCCCTTGACGTCAACAGATGCCCACCGCGACTTACCTAGAAGGCATTTCTCTGCTGCCATGCTAGCACATGCATGGCATGAGCTCGCTTGCAAATGTTGACTGCCATATGCAAACGTGCCACGTCAACGGAAGGATTGATCAGGAACCCGTCGACCCGAGCCAACCAATATAATGCGGCAGACATTAGCCTGTTATAAACACGGACAGCGTTTACTTGAATAATGGCGGCACAGCCCGTGGTGTGGAAGCCAGGATGAATGGGATGCCGCGAAGCTGGAGTGATGAGCCAACAAGGACCGAGCCTGTCAGGAAACCTGTTAGAAACTACATATCGTGCCCGCAGCCACATGGTAATTGAGGCAAAGACGAAGCGTGCGACGGCTGAGGACCCGCCCAACTATTATTCTATGCTTGTGTAGCTTTTAGTGCTGCAAAACGAGCCAATGCGCGACGCCCTCGTCGCCGTGGACGGTGCGCACAGGTTCGTGCCCCTTTGGAGAATTTGTCATACCTCCACACCACCAGTCTCAACCGACCACGAGCTGCACGGCCTTCCTGTGGGTGCGCATGCGGCGGCGGGATCGCCCTCGGCCACGTGAAGGAGCGTGTCCTGGCGCCTCCACACGTCTCTCATTCCAGGGGCAGCCGCAACGCGCGCAGGGTCATGATCGTGCAGCGGTGATCAGCTCCACATCTTGTAACGTCGACCATTGTCACACAGATCGCATACATATGTACATCCGGCTTGACTGCCCCCCTTCTAACGGCAACGGCCTCGCGAACCGACAGTTCGAGCAGCTTTCGTTCGAGCCTCCGGCTCAGCACGAGGACCTTTGGACGAGGCGATGACCGAAGCGTGAGGCATGCCGCTTACACGCGAATCACAGCACCCTCTGACGAGTTCCAAGTCTTAGGTAGATAGTCTGTCGTCCACCCGGTCGCGCTGCTGCCGTGGATTCAGGGGACCAGGCGGTCAGACGGCAGACTGGAGAAGCACTCGCTGTCCTTGGCAAAGAAACGAAGAAATGACAGGTAGCATTTTTGAGATGGCCATGGACCGAAATGGGAATCTGCATTGCTGTCGTTAGCTCGATATTCCCTGCAGTACGGGATGGGAAAAGCAATTCCGGGGGGAGTCAAGTGAAAAGCTGCTCCACGCCAGGCGGTAAACTTTTCAACACCAGTTCGTCGAAGCCGCGGGATGGCAAATGCTCAAAGGACTAGGACTAGCTGTCTGGTCCCGGTGGTTTCCAGCTCCCATCCGTCAATGCACGTGCTTCGTCAGACCTCTAATTTTCTTTTTTAATTTCCACCTGGCATTCAAAACTTGTTTTCTAAGCCCGAAGCAATCACCTGTGGAATTCGCGTTGACAATGGAACGACGTGGGCCCGGCAAAGGTCCACTTGCATTGTGATGGACACCGCTCAATCTCTTGGTGTTTTCCCTGCAAGTTGGTCGAGAGCACTTGGGTCAATCCGTTCTATTGCTTCTCCCGCCAACCTCAACAAGAAGTAGTGTCAATAACCGTTGGAGCAAGCCCTCGTGACAGCCTCTTATACCGTCTTGCATGCAGAAACCAGCCACCGCCTTCTCTGCCCCAGACGACCCCAAACAGAGGAGGGAAAGCCCCCCTTTGAAATGGGTACCTTACATTATTTGCCGACTTGACGTGCCAAGGAGAGGTGTCTGCAGGTACTGCGGCTGCTGAAACCAAATCATACAGCAGACGGCCCAAATGGAACTGGACTTCTGAGCGAGTGCCTCATTGTAACCTCCGAGCACGCCTGCTTGAACTGCTAAGCGGTGGCTCCAGATGGTTGTCATAATAGAGGCAGCGTCGTATCGCTACCGTAGATGATTCTTCCACCCTTGGCGCCAAGCCAGAACAAAAGGCAAAATAGGGACGACGAGACGTTTCGCGATTCTCAACCCGTCTCACGGGCCGACTTCCAGCCCAGATCAGCCCGGCGGCAACATTTGACGCAGTGTCAAGTGACATCAAGGGGATATCTTGGGACGTCCGCTTTATGAACTCTACTGGCATCCTTCTTTTCCGTTACTTAACCACAGGTTGTCCGGCACCGGGACGGCTCCGGTCATGCGATTCGCAGGTCGGGATTTTACACAGTTGCTACAAACCTGAAGGTGCCCCGAACCCGGTGATAAGCTATACCAGTGCAGACATCTCTCATGTCCTGGCATACCTATCGTTCCACCTAGCTTTTTCCGCGTGCTCGCTGTCATACGCCCATGATCACAGCACCCAATTTCAAGCCGATGAGGATGAAAGGTGCTTAAGCAGCACAAAGGCTGATATCAAATCTGTGCGCATAACAGCACGTCGTGCGTGTCGCGCAGCTAGCTGGCCTGGACACGCCAGCTGGCGTTCCTCCGCCACGTCCATGTAGGAAACGTTTCACTGCCATCGACTAGATCGACGCCATTCCCACGAGAACACGTTTCGATGACGCCCGTCTCAGACACGATCCGCCGCCTGCATGTCTCAAGTATTTGTCACCATTCGCAAAGTCACGAATATTCAGTCTGTCAAACCGCCGCATCACTTTCCCATCTCCTTCTTGAGGGTGGTGATTGGTGAAAATCGATGAAAAATGCCACTTACAACTGAGATCTTTCGTATCGAGCTTACATACATACATCATTTTCTTCACCCTCCAACTTCATCATCTTCTCTACAGTACCACGAATACGTACGCTTGTCTCGGCCTCCGACGTCGTGCAGTGGCATATGCGGACCTCGCTATGTCCGTTCGTGAGGTATGTATTCGCCATTGACCCTGGCCCCATCGATCTACTCGTACGTACATACATACGTACTCCATGCATACATGCAGTCTGGTGACCGACGGTATGCTGCTCTAGGGGACCAATCAAAGGTCCAAACCTCTTCATGATAGGCTTTTCCCCATCTTCTCAAGGCAAGATTGCTGTCTCGGACCCCGATATGATTTGGCTCGACGTTACATACATGCGTAAGTCGCACCCCTCCCTGGCAGCTGTGAGTGGACGAGATCAGCGGGCGA
>JADHZA010000501.1:0-14787 GCA_018831705.1 Torrubiellomyces zombiae | reverse complement strand
CCTGGCTCGATGCTCACGAACGAGTAGAAACCTATTGTGCGCATCTGGCCGCGTTCGTAATCGGGACTTCTTCAGAACAACCGCATCATGAAAGTTTGCACCAGGTCCCAGCCTTTCGATGTCAATCGAGACATCCCATCTCTGAGCGGGAAAGTGATTCTCGTCACAGGGGGAAGCAACGGTTTAGGCAAAGAAGCGGTTCGCGAATATGCGAGGCACGGTCCCAAGACTATCTGGCTCGCGGCGCGAAATATGGAAAGAGCCAGACAAGTGGCGAGCGAAATTCACGAGCAACACGGGCTGAACGGCATAGTCAAAATACTGAAAATGGACCTCACTTCCCTTGCGTCGGTCAAAACGGCCGCGGAACGGGTATTGGCAGAGTCCGATGGTTTGGACATTCTCATGCTGAATGCAGGTATCATGGCCGCAAAGCCTGCTCTGACAGAGAATGGATTTGAAGTTCACTTCTGCACCAATTTCTTCGGTCACGCACTTCTCACGACGATTTTACTTCCTCTCTTACTCCAAACGGCGGAGAAAAGCGTTGATGCAGACGTTCGAGTCGTATCCCTATCGTCCAGAATGCACAAGGCGGGGCCGGATCCGAACAATATGGCCTTCGAATCCTTCAAGACAACGGCCAAGGAGATGGGGATCGTCCAGCGCTACGCCCAGAGCAAGTTGGCCAGCCTCTTGTACGCGAAGCAACTGGCCGCTGCCTATCCGCAACTTACCGTTGTGGCCGTACACCCGGGTATAGCACGAACGAATTTACCCAGTAATGCCTCTGGGATCTCAGGTGTCACTCGCATGCTCTTCCGCTTTGGCAACCATTTTTTTCCTTCCGCAAAGAAAGGTGTCAGAAATCAGCTGTGGGCATCCGTGTCGAAAGAAGCCAAAAGTGGTGAATTTTACGGCCCGGTAGGTGTGCACGCTCGCTGCGGTCCGCAAGGCCGAAATGAAGACCTTGCACGACGGCTGTGGGAGTGGACGAATAAAGAATTGAAGAGATATGATGTATAGCAGTATGACTCTGTGAATTGGCAGTGTCAAGTGGAAATGGAGCGAAGTGGGTTGATCATGGTGTATAGGGGGAGCCGAGGAGCACCTCAACTTCTTAAGCAAGCCATTCGTTGACTGTTCAAGATGTAGCCTTTGCAGCCGCTGAAGTGCGCAATCTGAAATCCACTGTGTGTAACCCTTGAGGGGAAGTTCCGTGCCTACCATCTTGCGATATGGGAATGCCGCCAGGAAAGTTGCGAGATAATCTGGGTGGTGCGGACGGTGATAAATTGGCGTGACCTTTCAGCGTTGCGCTATTGGCCGATTACGCAGTCGTGGGTTATGACGGCATTTGTCGCCTGAGGCACCCGGGTTCTCGGTTCAAGACCGGCAGAAAAAAAAAGCCTTATGCCACGGGCCAGCTGGACTTGCACGGACACCGATAATACCGTTTTAACCTGGCGCTACTTTGAATCATTTGGATTCACTCGACATCTTCGACATCTGTTTTCATTTTCACACCTGCTCAATGAATTGCTGCGGCTCATCATGAACCCAAGCCTTCTCACCAAGGCCGCTGCGCCTGCGCGAGCTTTGGCGCATACGAATTTCAGTGGCCGGCACAAGCTCCGCGATTGCTTTGCCCAGGCTACGCAGTTCCATACTGCCGCGATTCGAAGCAGACCACGCCAGAGTTGTTCTCGGAGCACTCGCAGTAGATCATTCGAGAAGAAGGTATACTCTCGCGCGTGGTTACGAACCGGTTCCCAGGCCAAATGGGAGCCTCGCCAAACCAAGCTAACTTTTAGCAGTCTTTCCACAGCACAAGCGTGTCCGCGCAAAAAGACCCCTACAAAGCTCTGGGTGTGAACAAGTCTGCTTCGGCTGCCGAGATCAAGAAAGCTTATTACGGCCTGGCCAAAAAGTATCACCCAGATACCAACAAAGATTCTACGGCCAAGGACAAGTTCGCCGATATTCAATCTGCCTACGAGATCCTGTCCGATCCGAAAAAGAAAGAACAATATGACCAGTTCGGTGCTGCAGGATTCGACCCCAATACCGGGGCTCCGGGTGGAGACCCGTTCGGAGGAGCAGGTAACCCTTTCACAGGGTTCGGGGGCCAGGGCGGCTTTGGAGGCGGATTCAATTTCGAAGACATCTTCTCTGCCTTCACGGGGCAGCAAGGTTCATTTGGAGGTCGTCGGGGTGGTCGAGGCGCCAACCCTTTCCAGCAAGAAATACTCGTGGGCGACAACATCGAAGTTCAAGCAAGCATAAGTTTCATGGAATCTGCCAAGGGCGTCAACAAAACCATCAACATCACACCTCAAGTGTCATGCGGGACTTGCACAGGAAGTGGATTGAAGCCAGGGACACAACGATCCCCGTGCAAGTCATGCAATGGCACGGGGACGCGATTACACTTCATGCAAGGTGGATTTCAAATGGCGTCTACTTGTGGAAGCTGTGAAGGTACTGGGACTACGATTCCTAGGGGATCAGAGTGTCGCACATGCTCCGGTAATGGTGTGGTCCGGGAGAGGAAATCCATCACTCTGGACATACCTGCCGGCATAGAAGATGGCATGCGACTGAGGGTGGACGGAGCTGGCGATGCCCCTGCGACGGGTCGTACTTCTGACCCAAACGCTCGGACTCAGCGAGGTGACTTGTACGTCTTCGTACGTGTCGCAAAAGATCCAAAGTTCAGCAGAGAAGGATCCAATATCTTGTACACGGCAAGCATTCCTTTGACTACAGCTCTGCTGGGGGGCCAGGTCAGCATACCCACCCTAGATGGGTCCGTGAACGTCAAGGTTGCGACGGGCACCAACACGGGCGACAAGATGACGCTTACGGGCATGGGGATGAAGAGATTGGGGGCGAGAAGGGGCGGCTCTGGCGATCTCAGGGTGGAGTTTCGGGTCAATATGCCCAAGTATCTCAGTGCCAACCAACGCACGATTGTGGAGATGCTTGCGGACGAGATGGGTGACAAGACTGCGAGACGGGTGATGAATGTCTCTTCGCCGAGGTTAGTATGCTGACGGCTGCGCAAGCGATATTCTGGGTCCTAAGCTGACTTGTCCTCGCAGCTCTTCAATGGACCCATCGAATCCGGAATCCCACAAGGACGAGGGCTTCCTAAAATCTATGTGGCATACGCTCACCAACCACCCAGCTCACCAAAAGGACGGAGAGGAGCCATCGGCCACCAACAAGACCGACGACAAATCAAAACGTGACCCATCAAAGCCATCTGAATCCAAGACGGCGTCATAGACATGACGTCATATGGACTCCGCGTGTGAACAACCTGTACCATATCTGGACGTCAAGGAGGTTTGTAAATAGACGAGGAACGCATTTGAAGGCGTTAACAGGGTTTTGTTTGGCTTGCTCGGAAGATCTTTGGGCGAAGCTATCGGTCACTCGCATATTAACGCTTCCTGACACCGCAATCTGTATTTTTACTACCATAGAGAAGCACAGGGCGATGCATGAGCCATAGCTCACGCGATCACAATCTCCTCGGATCAATCTAGAAACACCTCTCGAGTACAGATCCCTTGCTGTCAGCAGTGCGAAGTGCAAGATTGACACCAGTAGAGAGAGGCTATCGCCTAATGTCAAATTCGTGATGGACCCCCCGGCAAGATGATTGCTTGATCCAAGTCATTCTCCATGATCGCATGCCCAACTACCTTGGTCAGATTAGAACAAAGAAGGGATCGAGCGAAACTCACGGCTTCGCTTCCTGTAGCACGCCCGAGACTCGCCTTGCGCTTGCTACGCATGTAATTTTATCGCAGCGTGAACCCTGCTCCGGAAAAGCCGCCTAGCCGATCGGTTTGAGCTTCTTTTTTTTCTTCTTGTCTGAACTTCCTCCCTTTTGAAATTGCCTCCAACTATCGATCCTAACGTCCCTCGTAGCCTCCCAGTCTTCTTGGTGCTGTCTTTTCCGTTTCCTGTCCTCCAAGTCGGCATCAACCTTTCGCTGCTCGCGACCTTCCTCTTGCATCTGGGCCTTGAGCTGTCGTTGCCGCCGCTTCTCATTGTCGATGAGGACCTCCTTGGCCTTCTCGCGCCATTTTTTGGCAAAGTCGTCCGTCTTGAGTTCGGGGCTGTCTACATTCCATTTGTTCTCCCGAATGAGCAGCATGCGCGCGTCAGCTATGGCCTCGTCTAGTCGCTCGCGGTGCTTCTCGTCCATGAGCTCCGTTTGAGCCTTCTTGAGACGGTCGAAGGCATCGGGGGCGCGGGGGTTCTTGGTCTTGTCGGGGTGGATGAGAAGAGACTTTTTGCGATAGGTGATTTTGATGTCAGACTCGGGGACACCAGGCTGAAGATCGAGGACGGCGTATCTACCTAGGCAGGTCAGCTTCGCACTCGATGAGAACGAGTTCGCAGGGGAGACGTGCGCGTCTAGCTTGAAAGCGTGGAGGATTCGCTCAATCTCCGCATCCTGTTGTTGGAAAAATTCGTCAGCTCCAAGTTCTCGGTGTGGTTCATAGGCGGTGTATGACAAACCTTGTCGAACTCCTTGGCCTCGAGTTCGAGGGCATCAAAGGCATCTTGGTCGTCTTTAGAGTCGTCAGCGGCCATGGCAGATCGGTGCCGTCGGTATCTCGCAAGCTCTCGTCGTGCAAAGGAAAGGGGAGAAACGCTTTGGAGAAGAAGCTGTATTACTGCCTGGAAGCAGGAGTTGAGGATAGGCTAAATCAACGCGTTTCGACAGATTCTTTCGCGAACAGTGGTTGTCTTACTTATTCGTATGAGTACCAATACCAATCGGTAGACTGGTACGTAATACTTGCAGGCGACTTTGGTCACCAGCGACACCCCACGCTCGGACGATAAGATAAGATAACGCTAATCGCAACAAAAGTTTGGACTCTCGATACATAGACGACGATCCACCGCCAAGTGTCGCACAGTATCATCGCCGGCGTATTGCGCCCGAGTTGGTCATGATGCCTCGACGAGATGCTTCTCCAGCTCGCTCGGAGCCTGATCTCGATATTTTCAACTCTATATACCCCGGAGACGCATCAAACACCGCTCAAAAAACCGCCGCAGAAGTTGAGCTGGACTTTGATGGAATTTTCAACGATGTGGACAAAGCGGAAGCCGACGGGGACGAGGCATTCATTGCTCTCCAGCAAGCCGCTTCATATCGGAAAGCCTCCAATCTGAAAGGGAAAACTGTGAAGAAAGGCGGTGGCTTTCAAGCAATGGGTAATGCCGACATTAGCAACCAAAATGGAAACGCATAGATTAACTGAGTTCGCAGGTCTGAATGCAAATTTGCTCAAGGCGATTGCTCGAAAAGGCTTCTCCGTTCCGACTCCGATTCAGCGTAAAACTATCCCGCTGGTCCTTGACCGAAAAGACGTGGTCGGCATGGCCAGAACCGGCTCAGGCAAGACGGCGGCCTTCGTCATTCCCATGATTGAAAAGTTGCGAGCTCATAGTGCTCGGTTCGGCAGTCGCGCTCTTATTCTCTCGCCGTCTCGAGAACTGGCTATCCAGACATTGAAAGTAGTGAAAGAGCTTTCAAGGGGAACAGATCTCAAATGCGTCTTGTTGGTCGGCGGAGACAGCTTGGAGGAGCAATTTGGCTCCATGTCCGCCAATCCGGACATTGTCATCGCAACACCAGGACGATTTCTGCACCTCAAGGTGGAAATGAAACTGGATCTTTCCTCCATTAAATATGTGGTATTTGACGAAGCGGACCGTCTTTTCGAAATGGGTTTCGCAGCGCAGCTTACTGAAATTTTGCACGCTCTTCCGCCTTCAAGACAAACGCTACTGTTTTCCGCGACTTTGCCGGCATCTCTAGTCGAATTCGCGCGAGCTGGACTGCAAGATCCGAGTCTAGTACGGTTAGACGCCGAAACAAAAGTGTCTCCAGATCTTGAGAGCGCCTTCTTTTCCGTGAAAGGCGCTGAGAAGGAAGGGTCTTTACTTCACATCCTCCACAACGTCATCAAAGTCCCCGTCGGCCTCCCGGAGGGTGCTCAGCAAGAGAACGAGAAGAGTTCGAAAAAGAGAAAGCGCGGGATGGATTCGTCAGCTGGCAAACCAACTCAACATTCAACCATCGTCTTCACCGCAACCAAACATCACGTCGAATATCTGGCTAATCTGCTCGAGACTGCCGGGTTCGCAGTCTCACACGTGTATGGCTCTCTCGACCAAACAGCACGACGTAACCAAGTGGAGGATTTCAGAAGGGGCAGGACAAACATTTTGGTCGTGACAGACGTCGCTGCTCGTGGTGTGGACATTCCTATACTGGCCAATGTGATCAACTTCGACTTTCCACCTCAGCCAAAGGTGTTTGTACATCGCGTCGGACGCACAGCACGAGCAGGTCAAAGAGGATGGAGCTACAGCTTGGTACGAGATACTGATGCGGCATATTTATTAGACCTCCAGCTTTTCCTGGGGAAAAGCCTCGTCGTTGGTCAGGAAAGCAACGATGTTTCTCTCACTTCGGACGTTGTTGTTGGGTCCCTGAAACGAGACGCTGTCGAGACTCAGGTGGAGTGGCTGAACAAGATCCTCCACGAGAAAGAGGATATAGAGGCGTTGAGGCGTGTCGCTGCGAAGGCCGAGAAGCTCTACTTGAAGACGCGCAACTCGGCCTCAATACAGAGCGTAAAACGTGCCAAGGAGATGGTGTCGTCTGTAGGATGGATGCAGTTGCACAAGCTTTTTGGCGAGGATGTCGACGTAATGGAAGAGGCGCGGCTGAAGATGCTGGCCAAGGTTAGCGGCTTCAGACCTCAAGAGACGATATTCGAGGTCAGCCACGCAGACAAGTCAGCATCTAAAGCCGCAGATGTGATGAAGCAACTGCGAAAGAGAATCACCCCAAGGAGCAGACAGCCCGCCGCGGAGCAGGATGACGACGACGACGACGAGCCAGAATACGACGGCCACGCAGCTCATCAGGACGTTGATTTCGAAGACGGCGTCGCTGAGCATTTGGGCCAGGATGCGGTCTTGCCCCAAGAATCAGACGATGAGTTGGAAGTTACGATATCGAATACGACCAGCAAACAAAAAGGCAAAACAGACTGGCGAGACTCGGACGTGTTCATGTCCTACACGCCTCGCACGCTTAATGCCGCCGAAGAGCGCGGCTACGGCGTCCACTCGGGCGGACAAACACACACCAACTTTGTCGAAGCCGCACGCGACGCCGCCATGGATCTGACCAACGACGAAACCGCCAAGTCGTTCGGGCAGCCGACACGGGCCAAGATGCGATGGGACGCCAAGTCGAAGAAGTACGTTTCCCGCGACAACGACGACGACGGGTCCAAGGGCAGCAAGATGATCACGGGCGAAAGCGGCGTCAAGATCGCCGCGACGTTTCAAAGCGGACGCTTCGACAAGTGGAAGCGTGCGCAGAGAATGCGTCGCTTGCCCAAGGTAGGCGAGGCGGAGAAGCCCGGTGCAGGTGGCATGGCGGTGGACGCCGGACGACGCTTCAAGCATAGACAGGAGAAGGCGCCCAAGGAGGCGGACAAGTATCGCGACGATTTCGAGGTGCGCAAGAAGAGGGTGGCCGAGGCGCGGGATAAGAGGGTGGGACGGTTCAGGGATGGTATGGGAAGCAAGAAGGAGCTCAAGGGGGCGGAGGACATTCGGAAGGCAAGGGAGGAAAAGGCCAAGCGTAGAGCCAAGAACGCGCGGCCATCAAAGAAGCGGTAATCTCATGGGGATATTGATCGTGAAGTTAGGCATCTCGAGCAAAAGCGTTGTTACAAGCCTTTTCTCACACCGGCTACGAATAGTATACTTCACATTCATGCCAATAGTGCGAAGCTCATTAAACCTCCGTCATACTCGTCATTTTGAGCTTGGCTACTTGCTACGGCTGTCTCCTCTGGCTGGGTGATCTAACAGTAAATACTCCGCCACACGTATGAAACCCTTTTGCAGTTCTGGACTTGTAGATGATCTTCCTAGTAATATAGACAGACATGCACGGCGCGTCTCCATCACCAAGGTAGTAGTCGACAGGAGGCGCATTGTTCATCATCATAATGAAAAGAGGTCAAGTTAGATCAAAGACGTAAAAGCATTAGATTAATACGAGTAGGGGCAGCTCTAATGGTCGTGCTACCCGTTCCAGATTTGGGCAAAAACATCTCGCCCTGTAGGGGTGCGAGGGTATCGTTGGTTTGATGCAAACGCTATAAATGCAGAATAGATATGGGTGACGGGGGGGAGGCGGTGGATGAAAGTAGGAAGAGAACAGAATGATGAAGCACGATGATGGGCTCCTCGACAAAAATGTCGGAAACGCCGCGAATGGGAAGAACACTGATACAAGGACCACATCACTCCAGAGTGTCCATCTCAATGACCCACTGACGTACAGCATCGCGCAGAATGCTCCGTTGGTGCCGGCCATATCTGCGATCCGAGGAGCGCCCGTTGGCTTGGCCATCGCGGTTCTCCACTACGTCCCGGATCATCTCCTCCAAGGTAGATAGTATGAGCGACTTGCATTGCACACGCGGAATGTCGACGGGAGGGTTCGCGAGCTGCGTGACCTCTGACACTGCGTCTGGCATCGTGCTTTCGCTGTCCGTGCTTCGCCTGAAGTGGCTGGGCGCCTGTGATGATGTTGCCGAATTGTCTTTGCTGGTGTCCGGACTCAGGTGGACGACCTTCTCTATCGCGTCCTTGAGAGATTCGTCCGCGTGTACCACGGCATCTTCGATCCATTCTTCCTCCAACTGGGTTTCGTAGGGAAGCACCGACGGCGTCAGAGGCCCGTTATGGGTGAATGATCCTGCTGACTTGTCGCCAGTCCTCTCCACGGGGCTTTTCCGCCGGACTAGCCGGCGATATGTCAAGCGCGTGATAGAATGAGTCGTCGTATCGGCGATCAGAACAGAGCTCACGTCAACCCAACGTTCACGGTGCTCACTGCTTAGTGGGCCCTCTGATATCGGGGTAGGCTCTGCTCGGAGAGCTTCTTTGATTCTCTGCACGACGTCATCTTGGGGAGGGATGGCCTGGAGCGCGAAATCCGGGTGGAATCGATTTAGCCATCCTGCCGCATTGAGAGGAAGGTCTCCCTCGATGAAAAACCGCGTCTGTTCGAAGAGCTCGAGACCACTCGGCAGTCCAGGCGTAGAGAGATAACCGCTGCTAGACGG
This sequence comes from Torrubiellomyces zombiae, assembly GCA_018831705.1. NCBI lineage: Eukaryota > Fungi > Ascomycota > Sordariomycetes > Hypocreales > Ophiocordycipitaceae > Torrubiellomyces > Torrubiellomyces zombiae. The sequence continues at coordinate 5,590 of JADHZA010000501.1, read as the reverse complement.
TGAGCTGATGGCTGATTCAAACGAAGTAATATAGTCTGGGAAGGGGACGTCTACGTCGATAACGCCATCCTCGGCATTGATGGACGTCTTGACAGGAGATTCAAACGCGCCAGATGGGTAAGGGGTTCGATTGGCTTGTGTGAAAGAGCCGCGTCCACGACTCGCGCTCGGGGCGTCTTGCGGAGGGCCAATTTCCGGAGTTGTGGTTGATTGACGAGACTGACACGGCTTCGACACGCCAGATTCTTCGGCAACGACAGGTTCCCGAGCAATGTCGTTGAATTTATCGGGCCGAGGAAGAGTAGATTTCACAGGCGAACGCAAGTCACTTGTTTGACTGTACGTCCCACTGTCCATCGAGTCTCTTCGACGAGAGCCCCAAAAGCCGCTCACCAGGCTGCCCCATCTCAGTCCCGAGCTGGGAGGTCGACTGACGACTCCGGCAGGCTGCGCAACACTGTCAACGCGCTTCAGAGACCGTTTGAGATCATCCGCCGCAACGCTTCCGCTGCTTCCAGGCCGGGGCCTCCTATGGCTGTCACGCGGCTGCGTACCCGTGGTGAAATGCGGAGTGGTTTCCTCTTGCGTGACCATCGATGTTGTTGCTGCGCTGGTCTTGCGGCTGATCATTTCGTGCCCCGGCAAAGACAAGGTGGTGGTTCGTATGGACGCGGCATCTGAAGCACGCCTGTGATGGTTCCTGTCCGACGTGGACTGAAGGGCTTGGGGAGCCATGGCCGAAACTTTCGTCCCCTGGCTTGCTGTTCTGGAATGTGACGCCCGTCGAAGCCCACTGCGACGATTGATCTTGCGGCGTAGAGACTCTTCTCGCAACATAGGGATGATAAACGTGGGCGGCGAATTCGAATACGTCCCAACCGAGGTGGACGTGCTCGGGCGATGCGTTCGTGTAGCAGACGACTGCTGGTGGGCGGGCAGAAAGCCGGAGAGGAGGAATATCAACCGCCTTGCGGCCATCTTGTCGTCCGAGACGATGACTGTCCGAGCGGGCAACGCAATGTCCTCTTCGATTCTCTTCCGTCGCGCGGCGGCTGCGCGCTTGCGATACGAAGGTCCGCAAAGCGCCTGTAGCCAGTCTGTGTGAGTAGCCAGAAATCCAGTGAGCAAGTTGCAAAAGAACTGCCCTCGCTCCATCGACGCTGCCCACTTGGTCGTCCAGATGGCCTCATCACGCCAGATCCCCCATCGACCTTGACCCGTGACAACCCTTGCGGCACTGAGGCCCATCACGATCCTACTCCTCGCGCAACCGACCTCGAAAGCTATGTGAGAATCATCCGCCAGGCAATTTGGCAACAGTGAAACGAGTTTTGTTGTACTTTTGGGGACTTTTGCGCGATGCGGTTCAACAAAAGCCCTCTCAGTGACAGATGGCGTCCGCGACATTTGAGCGGGAGGCGAGGCGAGGTCAACCTGCTTCAGCATGCGATGGATTGTCGTCGCTATCAACGATTGGAGGTGTGTTAATGTACGCATGATGATGTCCCAGTGCTGCGTCAAGGAATCGATTCGGTCCTCGATGTCGGTTGCGTCGGTTGATTCCCCATACAGGCTAGAGTTGAACATGTTCCATCCGGCCTTGGCTGAATTGTACGAGGTAGAGAACAGGTCTTGATCGTTGTAGGAACTCGACTCCCGGAATGCTGTTTTGGACGGTGCTGCCGAAGACATCCTAGATGGGGATCGTGGGAGCTGTACCACCAGGACCACCGCATACATTGGAGTGCGCCGTTGTTTAGGTTGAACCTTCTTCTTCTTGGTCGTCGAATCATCGCCTGTGCTCGGGAACGGGAAGCCGTTGTTTTCGTCGGAAAATCGACTCTGCGGCGTGGCATCGATATCGGAATCCTCAGGAGTGAGGTTGACGGGGAAGAGCCTCGTGATCAGCACCTTTCTATTGTCACTGGGACGAGACTGTATGCCGGCAGAGGGGAGGGGCCCAATGGGAGGCGAGATCGTCTGGGACGAATATGACTGTGAAAGTTTGCTTGAGCGCGCTCCTGAACGACCGATTGAGCTCCGGCCATCTCCGAGGGCAGATGTCGCTTGATCACCTGGACGGGCATCGCTTGGGACTACATGGACCTTGGTCGATGTTCCTTTGTAGGCCATAAGCTCAGAATTTCCAAAAATGCAACCTGAGAAAGTCATCAATTCTTCTCGATACTCGCGTGCATTCCGCTGCGCCTCCGTCTCGGTATAACTCCCGCTGCGACCGTGAATGGAGGCTCGGCGGTCGAAAGCACCGGAACGGGGCTGAGGGGGGTCCGTTTGTATGACCACGGGTCTCGACGATCCATGGCTTCCTTTACGAGCTGTGACAGCAGACCTCTTAGGATCAGAACGGCCAGACAAACGCTCGGAAGCCGCTTCCGCAACCGGGTGGCTGTCAAAGAGAAGAGATGCGTTGGCAGGCCCTAAGGCATCTTGCATGATGAGAACGCGAACATGGCGGACATCCAACTCGATATCATCGCTGTAGTCGAAGGGATTCGCGGAAGAGGCCGACGGTGTTGGGGGCCCTGAAGAGAGCGGGAAGACTTGATCGTTGCGATGCTGGTATAGAGTCTGCTCATCCGGGAACAGCAGGTTGCGCGTATGGATGTCCTCTTGGACCGATTCTAGCGAGAGAATAGGGCGAGCAGCAGCATTGTTACTGGCATGCGATGACGAGGCGGCAGAGGCGCCGGAGCCAAAATGCAACAGCCGTCCGAGCATCTCGCAGTACGTGCAGGCTCCAGTGAGAGGATAACTTCTGCGCCTCAGACGTGGCGACGACTTCCAGCACGTTGGTCGCGGGAAGATCGCAGGTAACACAGCGATTGTCACACAGGAAGGCGATTCAGGTCATTTGAGCCGCCATGCTTCGCGGCAGCAGTCTCAAGGACTCCAGAGGTTCGAGCATGCTATAGACCTGTTGTTCAACTCCGGCACAAAGTCTGACGGCGTATGCCGTACGCTGATGATTGAGAAAATGATTGGGTGTCGAAGGAAGGGAGGGCAGAAGTCAGGACACGAGCCTTGATCCGGCAGCTCGAAAGACAACTTTTGCCCGCTAAAGGTAGCTGTTGATAGGTTGCGGCGGTGCCAGCTATTGTACGACGGATGGTGTCAGCGTCAGCAGTCGTGTGAAGCTGACAGTCCGAGATGCGGATGGCGCCGAAGAGGCTTCGGGAGCGTTCGATCCCAATCTTCGCCGTCAGTCGAGAGGCAGTGAGAGGACGCAGCGGTCAGGGCGTATTGAATTATCGAGGTCGCAAGCTCATGACACTCTTGGCTGATTCGATTCTAGTGATGTCGACCCCAAGACAAGGTGGAGAGATATCTTGGGTTAAGGATGAGACAGCCGATGCGCTGTCCTGGTCCAGGAAAGCGGCAGGTTGTCTGTACGGATTCCGCGACGAGTCACCGGCGCATGCGCAAGGGAGGCGGCGAAGAGTTGAGGCGAAATAAAGTCGTACGACGGGGCGCAAGGCTATCAGTGATGTCCTCAGTGGTACAAGACAGCAGTACTAGTAGCCTGACGTCTTTTTCGTCGTGGAAGAGAAGCCAGATGGAAGTGGGCGAGTGGAGGAGGTTGAGTTGGCGGTGATGCTGCTGCGGGTGGATGGGATTTGTTTGGTGTGTGGGCGGGCAACGATCGGATAGACGTGTGTTCAGTGATTTCCCGGCCAATAGGTCCAAAGCGCCCGAAAAGCAGTACTTGTGCATGATGATTGTCTTAGTGGGCTGGCTAGGTTGGCAGGTATTCGGGACCGTCTCACACGTCAGTCCGGCGGGTGGGGGCGGGCTACACTTGTTGGTACCCGATACTTACTTTTAGCCTACAGGTAATTGATACCCTGAACCTGCTGTGGTAAAACGGCCTTGCCCGTGCTCTGCAGCAGTGGTACCGATAACGTCTCGACGGTGACACTGAACGCTTTGATGATTTATCGTCAGCCGGTGGTGATTAATCACCGGCCAAAGAACCCGCCGGGTTGCAGCAGCAGCAGCAGGACGAGGCATGAAGCAGACCCAGAAGTTTGGGTCAGCAAACCGGAAAAGCGCTACCACATATGTCCAGTACTACCGTACAGTACATTACGGTACGGGCCAGTCTCAGAGACGCGTTGCAGGACCGACCGGTTTCGAAATGTACCTGTATTTACTTGGTATCGTTCGCGGCGTTATCGCATCCCTTTGAACCGAGCGACGGACCAGCCTTCAACGACATCTCTTACATGTACAAGGTTCTGTCGCGTGGGGAAAAGCGTCCTCCGCGTCGAAAAATCTTACCAGTCATGTGCAGACATCTGTGCACAGACAGATTCCATGCTTGCCAACAGTAATAGCTGGTAGAAAGGTAGGCTAAGGGAGGCCGCCTCGCCCAAAAATTGCCTGCCTCATCCATCCGTGACTTGTATCGAGGCAATCTCTCTCGTGGCCGTGTCTGCGGAGTTGGTGTTAGTGGCCACGCTTTGCCGTTCCGACGCTTGGACGGGACATGCAGTGGGCCGCTTATGTCCACAGACGTCGACAAGGGTTGTCGAGAGGACGTGACAGGCCGAGGGCTCACGATCCAGACCTCGGCGCTAGCGCGGACGCCAAGGGTGTGACGGCACCGATACGGTAGCTTGTCCGGCAGTGGCGCCCCAAGCCTATCTGTCGATTGGACGGGCTTGTGTGGGAGCCTCGGCAAAGAGTCCTCCAGATGGGCAATTGTGGCAGCTCGTTCATTCGCCCGGTGAAATCAATACTTGGTCGTCAGCTTGTACAATTCTCACGTGCATTCGAACGAATTACTTGTGTGGAACGGGGCAAGAATGCTGGTATGTATGTACAAGCATGTGGGCAAATGTTAATTTGGATCGGCACCCCATGCTGCTTCCTGGTGCCGCCATGGCGCTCCTCCCCACCATTACGCCCTTCTACACACATGCTGTCTGTATGTACATACGCTCGTGTACTCGCAACCTGTGCCCTCGGTTCCGCCTATGTGGCTCCTCCTTGTGATGGGCCTTTCCAGCCAAGCGGTGAAGGAGAGCGACTCGAACAGCCAATCTTTCACCGCTTGCTTGCTTTCTTGCTACGTACTTACCTGTGCGGTAATCTACTGTAGGCAGCAAAAAAAGAAAAGGAAAACGGTAGGGAAGAAGGAAGACGTAGACGTTCGGGAGGCTCAGGAGGAGCCGTCGGTCGACGGCGAGAAACATCTCCCACCATCATAGGTTACCAATGGAACAACGCAAGTATGCACGGTCGTTGCAATCGATTCGGGAGTCCGATATCCGCACATGGACAGACTTGTACTTTGCAGTAACAGCAGGCTACTACCTGATATTACGTATAACTCGGCCCACATAGTAACGGCGTACCCCCCCTCGTGGTGCACATTTTATACCAAAACTTATAGTTTTCTTTTTAATATTTTACTCTAGATATTTAATTAAAATAAATAAAGATTTAAAAATTAAAATATTTATTAGTTAAAATATTTTATTTTAATTAAATTTTTTATATTTTATATATAAATATTTTTAAAAAAATAAGTTTAAAAATTAATAATTTTTTATAAGTATATATACTA
>JADHZA010000500.1:0-14794 GCA_018831705.1 Torrubiellomyces zombiae | reverse complement strand
TTCTACAAGTACGTTTTCTGACCTTTCTTGATATGCAGTTCCGCATCCAGCCACAATCACGTCTCAAAACAACCACTTTGATCTACGTATACCGCAAAAGCATTATCAAACAGTCACAATGAACACCAACGACCAAGAATGGAGTGATCAGGTCGGGCCATATCGAGCTGGGAAACGGCTTCTTCAAGCCAAAGGCATCCGTTACGCCGCCCCATGCGAAGAGTTCGAGACCGCTTGTCGAGCCAAGCTCACCAGGCCAGACAGCGTCAGGTTCTTCTGGAAGGAAAGCGATCATCATGGGAGGAAGCATCAGGGCTGGGCTTTGCTCGGTTTCGAAGTATGAGCCGACATGCATTTGGCTGAGCAAGAGCTCAAAGAATTCACTCTTCGCAATCGTGCGATTATCATCGAGAGGGCACTAAGACGAGTCAGTAACAATGAAGATGATTCCATTCTCGTCAACGCTGCTAATGAACTGCAGAGCAACCGACCGGAGGCGACTCAAACATCTGCTCCCATTAACACTGCTCCCGCCGCTCCCGCCGCTCCCACTGGCCCCGTCGCTCAACTCGTTTATATAAGAGTCACCAATGGGCTAACGGGCCTAGACGTCACCGCTACAACCAGTCTGCCCCCCCTTGATCCCGTCATCCCCACTCTCTTTCTCACTGTCTCCAATGGGTCAGTATGGTCATCATCGCCCAATCTCATCAACGTTGCTCAACACAACTCTGTTGGTGTTGCTGCTCCTCAAAGTGCCGCCAATCCTGTGGTCACTGCTCCTCTGGTCACTGCTCCTGTAGCCACTGCCCCTGTAGACGATGCTCCTGTGGTCACTGCTGTCACTTCCCCTCCCGCTATCGAAGAAGAAGATTCAGTCACCGCCTCGCCGCCACAGCCTCTGCAGCTCCTGCCTCGGCAGCAATTGATGGACAATCTTCAAGATTGGACATTGTCAACGGAGACAGACAATCTGGAAAACACACACGAATAGAAGGGGTGAGAGCGCAAGCTCAGTTTTGTTAAGTTGAAAAACCGGGCAACCGGGATTTTTTCATTGCCTTTGGGGTTTACGCTCCGTCATGCCTTCAAAGTTGGAGTTCACGCTCGTGTCTTTGGAGTTCACGCTCGTGTCTTTGGAGTTCACGCTCGTGCCTTTGGAGTTTGCACTCCGTTGCCTAGTAGGTGCAGTCGGCATTGGGCCGATCCTCCTTTGGGGGACATGTTCGACTCATGCTGTGCTTGACAATATATCTTCGCCAAACACTTGAGCTTGACAACCATACGGCCTCTTGTGCCGACGGAAACAGTCCCTTTTCACGCTCCTCAGTGTATGTCTTGGGGAACAGGCTTTGATCCAGGAAAAGAAAAGAGGCGCAAAGACTATGAGGCACTGGCACCACTGGGTAACATACCTGGCAAATGCGAACTTCAGCTCACCATGTGTAGGAGCTTGCCACGATCCACCCCTGGCTCCTCAATCCCTCCCTGTTCTCGATCTGCAAGAAGCCAACCAAATGCTACAGGGATCAAGCTGAACTGGCTAACGATGGAGAAGTCCAATCAACCCCTACGGCCTCGCAGTTATTGCCTCGAAACACGGCCGAAGAGCCCGGTCGAGATGAAGAACAATATGGAGAGGAAAAGGATTGTTTCTCTGTGTGCGAGCCCTGGGGTATAGTTTGCCCACAAACTGTTCAGCGTTCCAACGAGCGATGCGTCTACTGCGAGGACATACGTGCATGTTTCTACTGTGCAAGACGAAAATCAGGTCTGCCTACAATGTCTCGGTGTATTTCCTCGGGCTAGCTCTTTAGGAGCATGTAAAGCGCGGCAAATTTGCCCCGAGTGCGTTCAACGGCAACCTTCTATACGACGCTAAGACTCTCGTACCTCTGCATCTATCTCTTCCTTGCCTCATCACAGCGAGCCACAGCGAGCCACAGCAGCCACAGTAGTCGCTCTCCGTCGAAGCCCAGGAATTGGGGCGAGAAGTTTGGCTTGTGGCCTTGGAATACTACCAAAGTCTCGGGGTCTTTGTCAGAGCACCCCAGATTGACGAATATCTTACTCCGGTGTGGGCTGGTTTGCCTACAATCGAACAGGTCGCGTTAATGTCCGCAGAAGACAAGGCCGCCGCCGCCGAACACTGCAGGGAGCAGCTGGCTGCCCCTCCAGGCTTGGAGTTAATTGCAGAAGAAGCCCGGATGGCGCTCTCATTTTCCGGTATAAAATCACCTCTCCGCAGGAACGCTGATGCGAGCAGTGGGGGCAGCTGTGTTGGAAATCACGGGCTTGTAACATGCCATCATATAACCGACGTGCTCAGGGCGTGAACCGTTCGCCATCCGGGTCTGCGATAATGTCGTCTTCGCGGCTTGGGTGTATTGTCATGAAGACGACGGGCTCATTGAAGACGGTAAAGCTGTCAAAGGCTACGAGTTGGCGCGAAGACTGTTTAACTCTTCGTGCCAGAATTTGAATAGAATGCATGATGGCGAAGATGCTTTTTACAGCCACGACGTAGGTACAACGTGGCAATTTCGGCCTGGCTCCTGTGTTACGGTGCGTGGTATCCTTCCATGGTCTTGTCGCTTGATGCGAGGGATAGCGCCTCCCTTGCGAACATGTAGTCACGATCTTGCTGAAAGCCACCGACCTGTTGCTTACATGTAACAGCAAGACTATTCTATTCGGCCGACTCAGGCTGCAAAGTCATGTTGGCATGGATTTCAGTTAGAGATAGTATGACACTTACTAAATCGTAGCGACTGAGATATCCTATTCTCAAAATGTTAACCGCACGGAAAGGTTTGTCCAGCCCTCGGGATGTTCTCTATGCTCTCGCGAGGTAATATCTTCCTACTTAGTGGGCGACGAGGCCCTCAATCAGAGCTACTAGCCTAGTACATGTAGGAGTCGAACCCATACCCCGAAAGGCACCAGCCCACCTGCCGGCTAGACCAACAGATTAAGAAATAAAGCGTTAGCTCATGAAGAAAAAGGTGAAAGGTGGCTTTCGCCAAAGCTTTCTCATAGCTTGTTTTTGGTGTTTCTGTTTTGTGTGTGTTTTTTATGTCCCTTATTTTTTGTGTTTTTTTGTGTCATTGTTGGTCGGCGTGTGTGTACGTACGTACCAGTTGACGTGATGACGTTAGCGGTTAAATTGGGTGTATTCAAATCTATCTCTTCTATCTAGGTTGACGACACAACAAAGCCACGAAGGGCCTTATGTACGGATAGCTGTTGAAGCTATCGCAGGGTTCAAAAGGGGTTGCGCAGGGATAGGCCCCCTGAAGAGCCAAATGAGGTCACGTGCAACAGCTGAAGCTATCGCCAGGTTGATGCTCCAACAGTCTTTCTTTTTTCAGTGAAACATGAACGAAGTTGATGGCCATCATTTTCTCTTCTTGACAGTGCCCGGCCAAGCCGTAACGCCTTGCATGGGTCGTTTGTTTGCTCCATGGACGACTTCGTGAATTGTTCTGGGCAGATATGGGCGATGTGGCAAATGTTGGGCTTGCACGGCTGGAGGAACAATTTCAACCTCACCAGATTCGTTGACGAATTCGACCGGCTTCAGCAACTCTGTCGACCAGTTCTTGTCCTCTTCCTTCACCATCTCCTTGGTGACTTGACGGCCGTACATTTGCCATTTGGTGAACTTGTCGTAGCCACCCCAACCAAGGCACACATTTGGTGGTCGCGCGCGGTTCGGAACGTGGCCGGCCGATGTGGCACAGCTATCCGTATCGATGTTTTGCCACTGGCTGCTGGGCGCGTACGTGACGGACCGCTTCTTCGTCGCGGGGTCTGAACCACCTGGGCCCATCGAGTCGCCCTCTGTCCATTTGCCCTCTGTCCAATTTCTTGCGACAAGTTCCATGTCAGGCGCGAGGAAGCGTTCCGCCTCAGCAGCAGGCTGGTCGGTGGTGAAAATGTCCACGGGCCGATCTGGAGCTGGTCGTGGATCGCGGTATTGGTCGTGGATGTCGTAGGCAGGCTTGGGAGGATACTAGACAGCCCAGCCCTGCTCCTCGAGTGCGGCCACTTCCTCCTTGGGCACGACAATCATCTCAACTTCCTCTCGCACGCCCTCTACCATCTTTTGCAGCACCAGATTGGGGTGCACGGATTCTTCGGGCTGCTCAGCGGGGATGTTCCGAGTCAAGGTGATGTACTCGTGGTTGATCTCGTCCGCGGTCTTCTCGAAACCAGCGGACTCCAAACTTGCCCATCCGCGGGGCTGGAATCGGGTAGTTCCGGACTCGTCGGTGACGACGCGGTGACAGGGCACACCAAGCGAATCATAGTAGGCCTCGATCTTGGGCCAGTCGGCGAGAAGGTTCTTTACACCGAGCCCGGGCTTCGTGGGGTCGTCTCGCCAGCTCTCCGGCAGACCATCGTCCTCACACAGGCTGAGAGGCTCGATGTCTTCGGCCAACGTGTCGACAGGGTCAGACATTCTGCAGCACTCGCAAGGTCAGCTTCGACAATGTGGAGAAAATAAGATTGTTGGCTATGCAACTTGCGCTATTGACTGGAGGTTGGTAATCGTTCAATGTTGTTAATATTGATGGGAGAAACCTAATGGAACGTCGTAGACCTTTGTTTTGCCCAGTTTTGTTTGCGGGAAAGGCTTTTCTGAGAGAAATTTGTATTTTAATTGAATTGTGGGGGAAACTTTTGTGAGCTCAATAACAATGGCCTGGCGGGAAGAAAGCTGGTACTCGTGCAGCTGGCGGCCACTTCCCCCATATACAGACAGCTGGCGGCGGTCTTTTGGTACTTCATCGCGACTAGCAGGCCACGCTCCTCCGTTCAAAGGGTTGGTATTGGCCTCCTCGAGATGCTGAATCTGAGCCAAGGTGGCCTTGTTGCGAGTGATGGACTCCATTGCAAAATTTTGTAGAAAAAGTGGTAGAATATTGGGGAAAGATTTAAAGAATGTGCGAGTCACAGCTCTTTCCAAGGGCGGCATCTCGGTCACTGTCAGATGCAGACTGCCTCAAGGGTCTGGACCCTGACAACAGGCAGCAGAAAGATCGTGAAATGAGTGGCAGCTATAACTAGGAGACGTAGCCTCTGCCTCGACGAGAGAGGGACGAGATCAATGGGGTTCACCAATGGTGCTACCGTTGAGTGTACAGTATGCATCGTTGCCTAGCCCATCACTTCATGTTACCTCCTCGCCCAAGTCGAGCATGAAACCACGCTCCAAAAGTTGCCTGTATTCTTACCGAGCCCATGATATGTTGATTCGGCGACTCTAGTATACATGTAATGTCTTTCATCTATTCATTGCCTCCCCGCAGGGCCGTTGATGCGAGCAGTGGCGGCGATGACAGCAGCGGTAGCAGCAGTGGTTCGCATGATAAGGACTCGAACGGCAGTGAGGGTAACAAGACGTGCTGCAGGGGTGGACGAGACATTTTACGAGAAGAAGCGGCCTCTGCATCCGATTAAAAATGCAGACAAGCTGAGAAAGTTGGCTACGTCATCTCCGTGATCAATCATCATGATACTTGGTAAACTAAGGCACTCTACTTTTCTTGTAGTATGTATTGGAACCAGACCATTTCTGACGATTTTGAATGCAACGTACATGTAGTCTCACAGATGTGTTTAGTGAATGAAGCCAACACCAATTGCCCCAAAAGAGGCCAGCAAGATCGTGAAGAATGTCAGAAAGGCGTCAAACTGCAACATGCCGATAAAGGTCTCCCTGCTGACTCTCATGCCCTGCCCTCGGCCTTGGCCCTGCACTTTTCCTTGGCAGCGTCGAGTGACTGCTTGACGTTTGGTTGCCGCAACGATCCGTTGCCCTTTAACGGCATTTGGCTCTCCTGAAAGTAAGGCAAGTCCTAGATAACTGTCAGTGACATAGCTCGGGGATTGATCGGCGGCGTGACACTCTTACCACCAACCACTTCGCATCAATGGCCGTGGCTGTCTGCATGTGGGTTTTCCCCCCCGACATGATGAGGTCAGTGTATACCACCCACTCGTGATTACCATCCACCAGGCAGCTGAGTGGTCCCAGGCGTGCAGTGGCGTTGCCGTAAACAGTTCGGTACTCGTCGCCGCAGCGGTGAATGGCGGTCTGGTTGCAAAAAGCGGTTGCCAGAGCCTTCTGGATGTTGGAGTCCTTCATGGGTGCAACTGATGGAGCAATGTTTCCGAGGCTTTGCAAGTAGGGTCCCAAGGATTTACGCTTTCTGAGGACTTCATCAAGCGCCCTCATGTCCAGGAAATGCAAGCGACACCACTGGGCAAGGCTGAACTTGACGCCCTGCTCCCACTTCTCGCGTTCTCGCCTGTACATGTTGAGGGCGTTCAGTTGAGCCATGTGGTCGGACGGACCAGTTGCAAAGGCTGTCCTGAACAAATCCGCGACTTGGTGGTACCCGGGCGGGCGTGCGTAGATGGAATTTTGGGAGCTACACAGCGCTGCAATGTCGGCGATATCCATGGAACAATCAAGCTCTGCCCCCTTCAGGATGGCATGGTACCAGGCAGGGTCCAGCGGGATTTTGGCGGCCACTTTCCCCGACGGAGTGATTTTGCTCTCGTCGTCTATGAAGCCCCTGTGCAGCAAACGTTAGTTACATGTACGTATGTTCAGGGTTTAGAACATCATCTCTTTGTCCACAGCTCCGCCTATGGGAGATTACATGTACATACCACGCGCGAAGATCCTTGTGAGCGCGTACGATCGACTCTGGATAAGGTTTGGTGATCCAGTCAAAGTCGACGATCTGGGACTGGCGGCTAGCGAGCAGTTTCAGAATCGGTCCATGGAGCGCCGAACGGCGGATTGCTGATTCAGTGGACGGCTCCAGGCGGTCAAAGTCTTGCTCGCTATAGAGGCGGTAACAGACGCCATCGCGGGCTCGACCGGCTTGGCCTGCACGCTGCTTGGCCGACGCTTGGGAGATTGGCAACAGCTCAAGCATGTTGATTCCGAGACGAGGGTTGTATAGCATCTGTCGCGACAGCCCAGTGTCGACGACGTAGGCGATGCCGTCGATGGTCAGGCTGATCTCTGTGATATTTGTCGACACAATGCATTTGCGATTTGGGCCAGAAGAATCCACGGCGTCATCCTTCTCACCGGAATGCAAAGCCGCGTAGAGAGGAAAGACGTCAAGGCCCTCCGTAAGCTGGCGGATGTGGCCGCAGACTTGGCTAATCTCACCTTGGCCGGGGAGAAAGACGAGGATATGGCCATCCTTTTCCGTCGTTTTGTGGATATTGACCACGACATTGACGGCCAGGACGTTCATTTCTGACAAGGCCTTCTCGGGTCGACTGTATTTGATATCGACCGCAAAGTTTTGCTATGCATGCAAGGTTAGCAAAGGGTAGCGAGCGAAGGCAGCGAGCAAAGGCAACGGACAGCGAGCAAAGGTAGATGGCAGCGAGCAAAGGCAACGGGCAGCCAGCAAAGGTAGAAGGCAGCGAGCGAAAGCAACGGGCAGGAAGTAAGGGCAAAGGGCAGCGGGCAAATGGCAGAATAGATACGTGCAAATAGCAAGACTCTTTCCACAAGAGTCTAGGGGTCCACGTACGCTGGCGATGTGCATTGCCGGGCACCCGTCGAAGTAGTCCTGGAACAACTTGGCGTCCACGGTCGCCGATATGACAATCACCTGATGACACAGGTTAGCAGAGCAGCCGGCGTCAGATCAGGTAAACGGTGCATCCTACCTTGAAATCGCTTCGACGACGCAGAATCTTCTTCAGCATCCCCACCAACACGTCTGCGTTGGCGGTCCGCTCATGAGCCTCGTCGACAATAACGCAGGCAAATTTCGAGAGATCCTCATCCGCAATTTGTAGGGAAAGGAGGATATCCTCTGTTATGTAGGCAAGCCGCGTCGTTTCCTGATTCATGTCGATTTTTCGATCACCAGCGATATGGTATCCGACCTCCTCACCCAAGACAACTCCCATTTCCTGGGAAACACGCCGGGCGAGGTTGGTTGTGACCGACGGACGTGGGTGAGTGCAGGCAATTCGAAGCCCGCTTCCAAACTCGTCGTACGCCAGCATCTGGTGGATCTGGGTCGACTTGCCCAAGCCAGTCTCGCTCGATAGAACAAAAACTTGATTCTCGTGATATATCTCCAGGATCTCCTCCAATCGCCCGTCGACAGGTAGCTCGCGGCGTTCTGTCTCCATTGCAAATGTTTGTGAAAAAAGTGGTTAGAAAATTGAGAAACTTTTGACGAATGTGTGGCTGTGATGACCAGCGTTTGAGAGGTGTTTCTGTGGAAGCGCTTGAGTGCTTTGAACGGTGCGATCTGTTTATACATGTAATTCTTAATTGGGCGGCCTCTTCCCTGATAGAAAATTTCCACCTTGCTCTTTTGTGTGCGCGTTTGCCTCGCTTCACTTTGTTGTCAGTTGTTGTCAGTTGCTGTCAGTCGCTGTCAGTCGCTGTCAGTCGCTGTCAGTCGTTGTTAGTCGTTGTCAGTTGTTGTTAGTTGCTGCCAGTTGCTGTCAGCTGTTTGCCTCGCGGGTGGACTTTGCCTGAGTCGCGTTGCGTTATTTATTTCTTCTCCCACTTTTCCTCTTCACTTTCTCTCTCTTTTTTTCTTCTTCACAGCCTCGCAAAACTACCAAACGGTATGTGTGCACTTTGGACTTCTTTGGACTTCTTCAACATCCTTGGTGATGCCGCGCTGACATTCTTCGGTATCCCACAGTCCAACACATTACATTGTCTCACGAGCAACTTCACAGCCTCGGAAAGCTACCAAGCGGTATGTGTGCACTTTGGAATCCTCCAACATCCTTGGTGATGGCTCACTGACAACACATCTACCTCACAGAATCAGCACATAAATTCACAATGCCGCCCCGCTACAGCCAAGAGTTTGAGGATTAGGTGGCGTTTTATCGAAGGACGCGTCGGCTCCTCGTTGTCAGAGGAATTCACTTCAGAGGCAGCCGTCGAAGCTTTGAGGCTGCATGCCGGGCCAGGCTCACACAGCCAGCCAGCGTCCGATTCTTCTGGCGTGAAGCGGACCGGCAGGGCAACGACCATCGTGGTTGGGCCATGCTTGGATTCACCAACAGACCCGCTGCCAGGCTTGCCGAGGAAGAGCTCCGCGGCTTTGAATTTTGGAACCGGCCCATCGAAGTCATCAGAGCGAGCAGAGAAGCTGTAGGTGCCATTTGCCTCCTTCTACATGTAGTGGATGTAGCCTACTAATGTGAATTTTTCAGTATCGACCTGAAGACGTTGAGATGGCTCCGCCTCCTCCTCCACCTCCACCTCCACCTCCTGCTGGTGCTGCTGCTGCACCTCCACCACCTCCACCACCACCACCACCACCTCCTCCTCCGCCTTCTACCTGGTGGTAAACCCTAGCTGTTGCTGCTGCGACTTCTTTTCCACCTTCTCCTCCTCCCGCTACCGCTGCCACTATCGCAGTTCCGGCCGACGCTGCCAACGAACAAGACAAGGCCAAGGCCAAGGACAGTGTATGAAAGTCAGTAACGTCTGCTGAACAAGAGAGGGAAAAAATGGGGGGGAAAAGACACAAAGAAAGACACACACAAAAAAAAAAGGAGAAAATGGCGAAAGCCTTTTCACCCTCTTTCTTCATGGGCGAAAGCCTCTTCTTCATGGGCGAAAGCCTCTTCTTCATGGGCGAAAGCCTCTTCTTCATGGGCGAAAGCCTTTTCCTCATGGGCGAAAGCCTTTTCCTCATGGGCGTGAGCCCACCTCTCGGTCGTCATGGTGTTCCCTCCGGGAAGACAAGTTCGTTTCTTGTCACGATCCATACATTCGAACTCTTCATGATTGAACCTCCTCAGTCGTACCGTTATCGGTCGTTCTCTTCGGGGCTGTGTTCCAAGGTCAGAGGTCTCATATCTGACATTACACATGAGTGACGATTGCTTATGATATTGGTGAGTAAAGAGGATTCAGTGTGAATTTTACATATCGTTGCACCCATACCAATGATCAATGACAGTTCCGGGACGGCGATGATCGCCTGACGATGTACGTTAGTCGAGCAGCCGGTATCAGGTCAGACCAACAGTGCAACATGCCTTGAGATCATTTCGACTTCATTAGCATGGCCAACAGCACGTGTCAACAGTCCGCTCGAATGTATATCAATATCTACTTTGCGTGCTGTCTATGAGCACACTACTTTCTCCCGCCAGTATTCAACCTCAATGGCGTCTTCTTCAGCGCTGGTTCTCGTGTCCTCCATCAATGTAACACCGTGACGGGTATCTCGACAGTACTGCACTAATAAACCCAAGCCTTGAGGTTACATTGGTCCCATTATGGACGGAGCATGGAGCCGGAGAACCACTTGTCGATCGGTAGTAGTGGGACAGACAGGGGACCGCACCGGCGTACAAGTAGCTAGAACATGAAGTAAGATGGGTCCGATGCAGCTCTCCAGACATCCTTTGACATGCTGGCCAGCGGACTCTTCGGTTCTTCGCAAGCACAGATATTCACCTGAGCACTCCCCTAAGCCTGCTGTACTGAAAGGGTCCCATTCCTAGGAATTTTTGTCGTCGGGATTTCAATGGCCCAAATAATCACCTGCACGCTGAGTAAGGGTGAGGTGACCCCGGAGTCCCCACGGCTTCTGACTCCGTTCCAAAACTTAGGCCCGACCTTTCTCCACTCATTATCACAAAGCGAACAAAGGAAACGGCTCATAGATGACCACCACTGTCGGATATACACGATCCTACCGTCAAGCTCACTGTCCATGGAAGTAGCGCAGACCAAAAGGCAGCCGAGGCGTGTCCTCGTTGACGTCTCCGCCCGAAGCCGATACTGGACAGATGCTTGGACCGCCAGCGAACAGGTAGTCGCCGTTGCGCTCCGCCTCATCAAGGACGAACTCTCCGATAAGCTTCCATGTGACGCCGTGGACGCGGAGCACGACTGCCGACTTATCGCTACAGAGAGATGGAACAATCGTACGCACATTGTCTTCGATATCTTCCATGATGATTACAATCCGGACACCGCACACCTTCCCGGTCAAAATAGCTTGCCTGTGATAATGGTCCGCCTTGGTAAGAGGGAAACAGTATGCACAGGCAGCCCGGTGGAGAAAGCAGTCAACGATGCCATTCAAAAACTTCACGATTCATTTGGATGGGAAACCCGACCACCTTTCAGTGTTGATCACGCCGATGGCAAGGTCCCGTACTACGCAAATCCGCGTTCCCTGACGTACATGAAGAAATAGTGAGGTATGTCTGGCGAATTAAGTTGAAACCTATCATCTCCGACGACTTGCTTACTCAGGGTCTCCGATGTAGACACCTGACCTTGCCAGTTCAACAGCCTCGGAAGCTCTGACCACATATTCGCCCTTTGTGACCTGGTTTTCTGTCATCTATCTACATCGAGTCTGGCGTGGGGTAGGCGTGCGCCGTGCATCGAGATCGTACAATGTCGACAGTCGTACCGTCCTGATAAATTACGTGGTTCTGCCCACAAGCGACTTTCCGATCGACGCTTATCTCCACGTCGCACTGGCTGCATAAAGTCCGCTCGAAATGGCACATGACGGAGAATCTTAATATGGTTGGCAATTTTGTTTCATGTTCTGAAGTGGGAAGCTTACACTTACCGAAGATTAATGTAGAGGAGACCCTGAACTCTGAAGCCGGGCTTCCCTGTGGTTTGTTGAAGTATGGATGTCCAGAGGTGTTGACAGACAACCACACCCGCACGCGCACGCGCACACACGTACACACCTTGATATATATATTTGTGTAGGTGTGCTTGTGCTTGCGTGTATGTGCAGCAGGCCGCTCCGTGCAACACCCACCTTTCCCCGCTCCCTGCATGTCATCTTACATATCTCTCCCTATTGGATAGTGAGGAAACGGAGAGAGGGAGAGGCGCTTTTGGCCCAGTGCGTATTAATTCGCTCTGGCAATCCTACTGCAACCAACTTGTAGCAGATGTGATGCCTTTGACGCGAAAAGCCTACGTTGATCCCTACCTGACCTTGTACCGATGAATAGTTTGTGCTTTTCTCTTACATATCTGTCGCCGAGGGCTGCCTGCATTGCCGTACTCAATGGAGCGTACTGTAGATACCAACACTTGACTTCAATGCTTGCATCATTTGTTAGCTCTCGTGATTCCCATTCACGACTCTGGTCGTCCACCAGCAAGCCATGTGGCTCGCACGGCGGAATGTGGCACGAAGTCCTCTAAGCTTGATGAACTTGCTTCTCCGTGGAGGCACCAGCGTGTACATGCACGCTTCTGTCGAAACACCCGCGGATTGGAGAGACTGTGCGCTCCAACTTACATGCTTCGGAGGGCCAATATGAATGGCTGCATTCGCTAGACCGTCTTCGCGTCACCGACTCAGCACATCGAATGCCCAGCGCGCCAGTCAAACTTCCTCTGAGAGATGAGCCATACGCATAGGGCCATCGGCCGTGCATCGTCCGCGCTGGTTGTGCTGGCAGCCCCGTGCTCACCATGGGCAATCGGGCAAGTCGTTTTGAACCTCAAATTGCGTAGGCTGCCTGGTGTTTGAGCTCGTGTCCTTGGCTTCAGGGATTCTTTTACACAGTTTAATATTTTTATTATGTTGTCAAGAAAGTAACGTTATTGTACCTTGACGGCGCAAGCTTGGGCCGGCGGTGGAGCGATTTCGGTGCCGGTCCGTATGGCCCCACTTTTCTCACGCGGTGGCGCTTTTGGCTCCGCCCAACCAAATCCTCATGCATAAATCATGACTTTTATCTCAAAACCCTTGCACTCTAGCGGCGCTGTGGCGAAATGGTACCGCGTAGCTTTCCGGAGCAGGGAATCGGCTAAGATTGCAGGTTCGAGCCCTGCCAGACCTTAGCAAGGCTACATCCATGTATGAGGAGCCAAGAATGGGGAGCCAAAAGGGAAAGGGCTGCCACGTGCACTGCTCAAACAATCGTTGGAAACGTAATCAAGTAAAGGCTAACAGAATCGTCGAGGTACACAGGTTTTGGCTCACGCAAATAATTCTGATCCAACGTACAAGTATTTCTCTGCATATCCAATGAAGAATGGCATTGTAACGTTGCGGGTAGATGCGAGTGTTGTATTTCTTGCTCGGGACAGCCATGGTATCCAGCAACATGTACTCACAGCGTTCTCATGACCAGGGACGGAGTCTTACATGTCGCCACGTCCTGCTCAAGTGAGTGTGAGCCAAAGACATCGATGATAGCGGCCACGCGGCATCGGGTCAGAGTCGCAAGTCATGGCATTCGCCATTCTCTCGAGCTCCAACGGCCCACAACCTCATTTGTTCCGCCCTGCTGCATTGCTTTTACGTGGATAGTGTGGCAACTGCATTCCTACGGGTAATTGCGGTGCCTCTACCTGCAATGGCCCGCCATTTGGCTTTTGGCTCATTGGTTGTCTGACTCTCTTGACTTCTGCCCCAGATGCACTGGCTCCTTGACTTGTTCTTTATTTCTGGATCTGAAGATCGGCTGAAGGAAGTCTAAATGATGATCGGTAGTTTGGGGCCAGATAAAATAGCAAAGAGAATAATATCCCTCTGCATTGTGGCACCCTTATATTCATGCTCTTATTCCTGGCTTGTCTGATGAAGAACTTCTGAAACGTGTATTTATATGCGCGTTGGGTAGATTCCGATGTTTGCTCTAGCGTTCAATGTTAAAAAAGATTAAAACACGTTGGAGCCATGTTTTTCTAAGCACGTGGTGCAAGAAACAGCACATGGGACGGCGCAGTGCACATAGGTAAGTGGTATTGTTTAAAATTTTCGATGAGGCTATGAAGCAAAAAATAAACCGTTAGACAGCGACGATTCACTCAGGATTCGAACCTGAAACCCCCACATCGGCCCTTACCGGACTGTGATGCGCTAAGCCATTGCGCCAGTGAACCAGGGTGGTTGATGAATCAAGAATAAAATCACATATGACTGATACATTGGCGAATGAAAACTGGAAAACTGCATGTGGTTAGGATGGATGTGTCATCAGTCGCCCATAGCACACAATACCTAGCAGCAGCCCTGCTCTGATAGTTCCACTTTTGCGGAGGCTGACGGTACTTACTTATGTATTACATACCAGACATACATGTATACTCGCGCCTTAACAAGATTCTACAACACATGCTCGTGCCCCCTCATGTTGAGCTTCAGTCAAGTTGCAGTCTCGTGATCGAACATCTACCATCTGTTCAATCGATCGACAACAGCACATGCCCGATCGGTAAGTGACAAAGTTCGGAAGGCCTCACGGGCTCCAACATTCGATATCCACGGCGATGACGGCGATCCGTGGCCATTACATCATATCTCTGATAGCTGCAGCGGGCCAAACGTTGTTGTTGTGACGTTTGCAAGCGTTCAGCCGTCGACCTGTTCTATTCGTACCTTGTCACTTCTTCTTCTTCTTCTTCTTCTTCTTCTTCTTCTCCTCTCCCTCTCAGATAGAATCGTGTATTTGCACTGGTAGTTGGGCAAGGGCCGCAGGGCGATGGCCCGGCTCGCCGACAGCGCGCCTCTCAATTCGGCTGCAATCGAGCTGCCATTTCGTGCCGGAGGAACTTTCAACACTCAAATAGTGGTTATTGATCTGAGGTAGCAGCTGTAGATGGTCGCCAATCTATACGAATGCTCAATTTGCCTTTTGCTATATTCGTACTGGTCGTCGTTCGACGTGACGCTTAACGGATCGATTTACCTTCGAACCATGCTTCTTGAGCACGTCATCGATGCAAAAGGAGTGCGCGAATAGCTTAGCCCTAAGACGAGCC
>JADHZA010000499.1:0-14822 GCA_018831705.1 Torrubiellomyces zombiae | reverse complement strand
AAGTCGAGTCGGGCATGCTACGGTTTACTGATGTCCGAGCAGCGTCCGCTTTTGTGTGGCGTGGTAAACTCATGGGATTCGTACAACCAGCGAATGTCAACCTCGAAGAGCTGCGCGCGTTCATGAAAGAGAACTTTAACCCGTTTATGATTCCGGACTTTCTACTACCCGAACTTTTTCGATTATCCTAGGACTTTATAACTATAGTAAAGGCGCAAATAAACGTTATCGCCCTCTTCAAAGTCGTGCTAATAGTACTTAGTATTAAACCTTTATTTATAGCAAGTATTTGTAAAATCTATCGCTAACTCGGCCTTATACTACTTCAACGTTCTAAGATAACTAAGCGCCTAGTACCCTACTTTATTTAGTACTCTTTCTTTAATACTAGCTACGCCGTTACCTTATAACGCTACCTTTAATATAGAGAGCAACATCTATAGTCTAAATCCTATTACAAATTTATTAGGGGAATACTATAATAAGGTAATAAATACGTTATTTAGGGACAACTATATAGCTAGTAAAGCTAAAGGCTAATACTTATTTAAATTAATTAAAAAGAAATAACGTATTATTACTTTTATAATAAGATTTATTAATTTAGCCTAGCTATTACTAGCTAAATATTATAATATTATTATAATAAGTTGTATACCTATTAATTAAAATATTTCTATCTAAAAGTCCTTAAACTATCTTTTATTATAATCTAATATAATAATAGACAAGACTCCTTAATCTACTAGTAGCTAAAATTTAAACAATACCTATACCTACTATATTCCACTATATATTATATAGCTTAGTAAGATACTTTATTTCTTTAATACTTTATATATAATGTTTAATATAATATTATAATTATCGTATCTTAGTAGCTTATATACCGTATTTTCTACTAACGCTATTAGTAATCCTACAACAAAATCCAAATACTAAATAGCGTATAGAATTACTTTTAGTGTAATAGGGTTTAAATCACTATATACTACCTAACATTATTACTTCGCCACCTAGTATTTATAATACCGAATATATACTTGTACTAGATCCTATTTCCTAGGGAAAGTATAGCTATCTAATTTATATATTATTTAGTCTATTCTAAAATACTAATTATTATAGGCTAGTATAATAAATATCTTAATAACTAGCCTTAGTAGGTAAAGTTATATATTGCTATTACCTATATAATAGAATAGTATCCTATTATTCTATAGATAAAAAGCTAATCCTCGTCGTAATAAGAAGCCCTCTAGTATATTATAATACCCTAGCGCCTTAAGTTACTTAATAATTTTAGTATACTTCTTATTAATCTTATATTTATTAATAATTTAATTCTTTATTTTATTGGTAATATTAACTTCTACTATAAGGTAAGCTATCTCTTTTAGTATATTATCTAACTAGTTATTTCCTATAATAATATACTACTATAGCTTATTATTAGTATATAATAGCCTAGAAAGTATATCGGGTAGAATATTTATTTTACCTAGGATATATATAATCTTAAAGTTAAACTAGCTAAGGAAAATACTTATATTTATTAATTAAGTATTTATTTTTATAATATTAAATATTATTATCAAGTTCTAGTAAATAATAAGTCTTATTATAGTATAATCTATTAGAATAATAACTAGCTTTTAACATATAAATACTATATCGTAGTTTTTTATTATAATCTAGATAAGGTAGGCAACCTCTAACTCTATTAGCTAATATTAAGATTCTGCTAGACTTAATAACTTACTTTAAAAGTTAATAAAATTAACATAAGACTTATTAATATCTATTAGCTTTATTTCGTTATAATTCTCTTTATAGTAGAAAAGTATTCTACTAAAACCTCTTTCCCTTAAAGTATTAATCTTTAGGTAGAGCTATTTACTATTATTAGTATAGACTCTCTTTATTTTTAAGTAATATATTAAGTTATTTTATATTAATATAAATACTTATTATTTAATTTTATTGCCTACTACTACTATAGTATTAATATAATACTTTCTCTTATTCTTAGTATCTATCTTACTAAGTTATTAACCTTATACTAATATCCTAGCCTTCTAAGTATAGAGTAGTATAATCTTTTATATATATATTAATATAAAATTACAAATCTATCCTATAGTATTATAGTATATCTCTAGGTAACGTAATATTTTTAAGAATGCCTATTTTTGTAATATATTAACCTACTTTATTATTAAAAAAATACCCTAGCTATTAACTTTATAGCCTAGTAGGCTTACTAAGGAAAAACTTATAAAAGACTTTTTAAGGGATAGCTATAATCTTTATTCCTTAAAAATAGTAAATACCTTTATAAGGTCTTTTAAATATACGCCTAAGCTTAGCAAGAAAATAATAATATTATTAATATATACTCTAGTATAGTTTTAATATAGTCTTAACACGTTATCTATCTATTATTATATATAGGGTAGTAAATTCTTAAAACCTATTAGTAGAATATTAGATTATTCTAAACTATAGTATATAATAATAGTAAAATAGTTATAGTACTTAAGGTATACTTAAAATTAATAGAAGAAAGATTTCGTATCTATTACTATAATATATTTTAATCCCTATAATATTATAATAAGCTTATCTTACTATAGTAATAGGTATAAATTAACTACTACCTTCTTATTAACCTTATATAGGTTAATAATAATATAGCCTACGTCCTTATTATTAACTTTCTACTATATAATAAAGACTAGCAAAGTAAAAGGCGTTAGATATTAACCCTATAATATACAACTATTATTATATAGTAGATTAAATATATTTTTAACTACCTTCTTATTATATACGCTTAAAGGATAATATTTCGTAGTAAGCTAGCCTTACTACTAGTTATCTATTAATTCGATTTTTATCTAGTTATCTTCTAGTATATTAATTATACTATAATCCTTCTAGATATTATAAAATAAAATTACTTTTATTATCTTCTATACTACTCCTAGTTTATTATTATAGACTTTTATACTTTTAGGCGTTATAATCTCTACTATAACAATATACTTAATACCTAATATAAATCTCCTAAGCTCCAAGTTTACTACCTATTTATTATTACTAGGTTTAAAGAGCTTGTTTTTTAATACCTTATAGTCTTCTAGGGCTACTAGGAAATATAATATTATTACTACGTCTATAAATAAAAAAGATAATAATATAGTATATACCTAGCCTATTAGAAAGTTAAACTCCTTTACTATTCTAAGTTATATATTTTATTCTATACAATAAGGTTTATTTACCAAATTTACTATAGTAATATAGTTAGTATTAGTATTTATAAAAACGTAAACCATGCCTATAAAATCCGCCTTTATTATAAATACTCTATTACCTAGGAGCTATAGATTATTAATCCACACTTTTATTATCTAGTTTAGTAGTAATATTATATCTATCGCTACTAATATCTTATAGTAGATATATTATAGCCTTTAATTATAAACTTAAATAAGAACCTTTAAGTTTTAATATAATCTTACTAGTATAATGTTATAATAGAAATTAAGGGTAATCCTATATAGATACAACTAACATATACCTAAGAGTAGTAGTATTCCTAAGTCTAATAATATCTATACTTTAATTAGTATCTTAGCCTAATAAATTACCTTATCTAGGCCTTTACCTTATATATAAATTATAAATATAGCCTATATTAATAGCTTAATAATACCGTTAATACCTCTAACTAGTATTAGTTTAATATAATATATAATTACTCTAGGCTATTATTCTAGCTATTTAGTATCTACTATAGGTATAGAATACCTAATATTAGCTATTACTTACGCTAAAACGGTATTATATATTATCGTAGAGAATATATTAAAAAAAGTATAAGTATATAATATAAAATTATATAATCCTTAACCTTTATTAATAGGCTAGGCTATAATAACCCCTAGGGCTAGTATTAATAAAGAGTTTAGATATCTTTTACTTTACCTAAGGTATATAAATAAGGCCTGGCGAGTACTATACTATTTGCTATAAGTAGTATAATATTTTCGTTTAGCGTTCTTTATCTTACCCTTATATTATCCTAGGGCCTTTAAGTAATACTATAATATATTTTTACTTAAGAACGTTTTTTTATATTAATAGTATTTAATTATTTTAGTAAGCTATAAAATTATATTTATTACTACTTATACCTCTTATATACTTTTTTTAATATCTTTTAAAAATAATTTAATATTACTAGTATATTTATAATTAAGACTATTATTATAGTTATAAATAGTATTATTATTACCTTTAAATACTAATACCTTATCTATCTTAGCTAGCCCTAGATTACTATTATTTTCTTTATCTACTACGTTAACACGCTTAATTTTTTACTTATACTAGTAATACCTTATAATACTATTATTTTAGTATAGACTAGCCTAGTTTAGCCTAGGTAGTAGAATATTTCTTACTTTGTATAGCTTATCTTAGTTAGCTAGGTAATAATTATTTAAGTTTATAGGAAAGCTATTCTACCTTTATACCTAAAACTAGTATTATAGCTATAGCTATAATAACGTATAAGGATTATAGGGACTAGACTAGTTCTAGTTACTATAGGTAAGTTGACTTAGGAGTTGAAACTATCTACAGCCTAGTCCCTACTATACTTGTTTACTACTTTATTAATATTAATATAATATTAATTAGTTACGCTAGGTCTTAGCTTTTTTATTAATTTTGTCTAGCTATTATAATAGCTTTATATTTCGTTATAGCTAGGAAATATTACATTGTAATTAAGGATTAATATAATTGTATACCTATAATATTAAGCCCTCCTAGCTTTTATTACTATATATCTTTACTAATTATATTACTATTATAGTAAAGTTATAAATTAATTCTTTTTTTTAATATTTTATTATATTATATTTAAAAGTATCTAGCTATTGTTAGGCCTAGCTTATATTAAGATAAAAATACTTTACTAATACTATAATCTAGGCTTATAATAATATATAATTATAGCTATACTCCTCTTATTGCTTTAACATAAGCTAAGTATAATACTATTATAAGGCTTTACTATATAAGAATAATATTATATTAGTATAGATATAGTAGGTAAAGCTAAACTTAGCGTATTCCTCTAGCACCTTAATAAAAAGTATAATATCTTTAAAAAAATACTAAGTAGAATAATAAAAAATATTATCTTTAGTATTATAATCTAGCTAAAAAAAACTTATAGTCTTTAGCTTAAACTTTAAAGATACTAACTTAGTATGTACTCTATAGCTATTATCTAAGCTAGATAATAATAGATTACTTCCTAATAGGTCTATACCTTAGTATCGTCTACTATACTATTATTTTTTACTATTACTCTTATAGTAATATTACTTTTCCTTCTTATAATAAGGTAGCTTATTATTGTTTTTGTTACTCTTAAAACTTAAGTCGCTTAAGTAATATTTTCCCCTTCTCCTTATTCTTTAGGGTTTCTTACCCTTCTTAGTTTAATTCTAATATTAATAATAATAACGTTTAGCTTTAAACTTTAAGCTTATCCCCTTAAAATTATTATTATTATTATTAGGGATCTTAATAGCTCTTTAATAACGTTTTTCTAGCATATTCTATACTACTATAGTACTATTATATATTTCCACTTTAATTATCTTAATTAGTTATTAGTATAAGTCTACTATAGCCTTAATTTACTTAATTATTATACCCTAATCTAGAATCTTTTAAAAAAAGTCCTATAGTAATAATCTCTCTATTAATACTATAGAGTTTTTAAGACTAGCCTTAAGGTATTAAATAAGCAACCCTTTTAATAATAGTATTAACTATATTAATACTACTCTTAATACTAGCTTTAACGCTATAGATAAAGGATAGTATATATTATTATTCCTTACTTTATTATTATTCTATATATCTTTGTATAATAATATTTTAGTATATTAAGGTATATCTATAGTAGTATTCTAATAACCTAGTATCCGTAGTAATATAGGGAGCTCTAATTATATTACTTATACTAAAATTAATTTAAGAGTAAGTAAAACTATAAAAGTCTATAGCTTTCTTAGGGTAGCTAGTTATAATATTATAATAACGCTTCTTATTATTCTACTATATTATTACTAGATTCTTTCTAAGTTTTTAGCTTATAACTACCTTTCCCTTATATTATCTCGCCTACTAAGTCTAAGTCTTACTAAAATAATATTAAGTAACTCTATTACTTTTTACTACTATTTTTTATTCTAGTATTTAGGGAAAAACTCTAAGACTACCTTATAAAAATATATTTAAGCGTATTATATAAGTATTATATTAGTATATTTAAGTAGCGCTATATATTACTAAGATAAGAGCTACTTTAATAGTTAATAGGATAGTAATAACGAATTTAAAAAATTAACTACTATTTTAACCTATAATAATAACTCGCTATAGTCTATAAAGGCCTATTAAATTCGTAATAGTTAGTATAGTTAGTTTAGTAGTGATAGATAGACGATAGATAGATAACGTCGTTGTCTAATATATTAGATTGCCTAGCTATAGTTGGTTAACTATCGTCGTAGTTAAAGCGTTTAAATCGCTTAGTCGTTAATAATAAAAATTAGTTAGTATATATTAATTGCTACTATTTGGCACGTTTGTGTATCGAAAGGTTAAAACGTAGTATATTCGTGTTATAGGATGTTAAGATCCTACGGTCTCGCCTATGGTGTTATAGCCACTTCTGACGTAATCTAATTACGTAATGTCACAACGTGCCAAAGACCGCCCACCAGCAGATACGATGCTGAGCTGTCAAGCAAGGCCGTTTTGCACGTACTTGCAGGCTGAACCTGTCTAAGTTGGAGCTCACCAGATGTCGGGTCGCGTAATTCGAGCACAATTTTGCCAATGTGGCTGCCTTGCTGCATGTGCTGGAATGCTTCTTGCATCTTGGAGCCGGGGAAGACCTTGTCGATCGAGATGGCTCGGATATGCCCGCCGCGATAGAAGTCCATCATTGATCGAAGTAACCTTGTCGATATGTTAGCCAGGTACGTCATGCGAGCAAAATACAAAACTCACCGTCCGATCATCTCAGGCCTCTCCCTGCACATCTGGTCAATGTCTACACATCGATAGCTGCGATTGGCAAGGAAAATCTCCATGTCCAGCTTGCCGGCACCAAGAAGGTCACGCTTGCCAATCTCTACTAAAGTGCCCCATTTGGCAATGCAGCGCCAAGTTGCATGAAGCAGCTCACCCGAGAGCGAGTTGAGGGCTACATCAACCCCCTTACCGTTGGTTTTCCTTAGCAAGTCTTCTTCGAAGCTCACGCTCCGCGAGTTGAAGATGTGATCTCTCGGAATGCCAAACTCTCGTGCCAGATATTCGATCTTTTTCTCGCTGCTGACCGTTGTATAAATTTCGGCGCCAATCATGCGGCACAATTGGATGGCAGCGAGGCCCACGCCGCCACAGCCGCTGTGGATGAGAACAGTCTGCAAACCGGCATCAGCATTACTTCGTTCATGAGAATAAAGCTTTACGTACCTGGCCTTTTTCAAGCCCACCGACGTTGATGAGCGAATAGATGGCCGTTGCAAAGACCAGCGGCATGGATGCTCCGCTGGTAAGGTCGAGCTCGTCTGGGAGCCTCTCACACAGCTTTTCGGTGGTTGTGATGGTTGATGCAAATACATTGAAACCTGTGAGGGCAACTCTGTCCCCAACACGAAGCTTCTCTGCCTGTGGCCCGATGCGACGCACGATTCCCGTGGCCTCGTAGCCAAATGTAGGAGGTGACAACTCGATGATTCCCAGTGCCACCAAGACATCCTGCGAACTTCATTAACATGGTCATTTTTTGAAATAAACGGCTGACGAGTTGCTTACCCGGAAGTTTAGGCCCGCGGCGTGGATCTCTACTTGCACCTCATCCCCCTGAAGGGCGTTCAGAGTCTCACCTCCCCAGTGAAGGGTGTCAAGGCGCCCCGGTTGACCAATTGTCAAGCGTGCATCCTCCGTCGACCCGACTACTTCAACCTCGCTTGCAGAAGAGACTGGGAAGAATCTATTGACTCGCGCCATACCTTTCTCAAGGACATATTCGAAATCGGGTTCAATTTCTCCGTCATTGACGCGCTCTGTAAATCTTTGGAATACGCCGGCAATTGCTCGACATCCTCTTGGGCTCTCCATGTCATCTGTCTCACAGACTGCGAAAGCGACGCCCAGCTCTGAGCGGATACATCGAGCTAGTCCGTGGATCAGGGCGAAGCTTGGGTCTGAGCATTGACTTTGAGAAGGCTGGGTGATCCACAGAATGCCCGAATCAGCGATGCTATCGATAAATACTTTCAGCTGCTCAAGCTTGGTCACATCCAGCTTTTTCAGGAACGATGTTTGCCCGTCGAGGAGGGCGATTATATCTTGACCCGGCGGAGGAGTACCTTCGAGGCTGCCAGGAGTTATTTCATACCCGTGCGCAAGCAATTCTTCAGTGATAGGATGAGGCTTGGAAGATCCGAATGCAGATTCAGAAAGAACCGTGACTTTCTTCGGTCGAGGGTGGTCGCGCTGTGGTCTCGCTAGGATGACGTGGCTTATATGACTGGACTCCTCAGAATCGAACGCAGGCCCACCAGCGGTCTCTAACTCTGCCATCGCCAATCTTTCTGACCAATCTTTCGCGTCAACATAAGGCTCGTCAGCTCTGTCGTCATCAACACCGACTTCCCAATTCGAGAGTAATCCCAGAACATATTTGGACCACGATAAACCTGGTCGCGTTGACTGGAGCAGAAGCCGTCCTGATGGAGCGAGGAGCTGACGAACCCGGGCGAGAGACTCTGAAAGCTTTGGCGTGTTGTGAAGAACTCCTGCCGCAATAATGAGATCAAAGTCTTTCTCATCAAATCCTTGAGCCTCGGCATCAATAGAGATATCAAATGCTTCGAAACTCATGTTGGGGAGGCCTTGGAAGCGCGTCTTGAGAGTGTCTATCATGCCTGGAGATGGGTCGGACACCATGTAGTGCGAGAAAAGAACCTGGCCGTCAGGCCGCGTCAGATCCCTAACAATGCCAGCTGTGGCCGAACCAATGCCTGCGCCAAGCTCTAGAACTCGAAGGTTAGGCTTGTTGTGGCCAAGGCGATCGAAAAATGCAGACCCATCGAATTCCTCCAAAAAGCGATTGAATTTCCCGAGGGTATCTTCTGAATCCAGTACTTCGAAAGCCTTCTTTCGACCGGAAAGCACAGCAGGTGCATTTTCTGTGACCATGGTGATGGCTTTGGCGATTTGCGCAACAGATGTTGATGCTAACGATGCCGCGAGAGATTCAATACGAGCGTTCAAGGTGACATCGTCCATTTCTTCCGCGTACGACGGCGTCTCGTCAAGCCATGTCTTGTATCGTCGAAGTTCTGAAATGACATCCAGGCCAGCAGTCATTCTACGTGAGGCCGCAATCGAGAGGTTGACAAGCTCATCCAAAGTTGCAGCGTAGACATGATTCTCTCGCGCCGGCTTCACAAGAGTGCCGAAAGCTTCAGTCTCAATGCATGGTACCCACTCACTCCGCGCAGTGATCGGCGCGCGTATCTCTACATCACCGTTCGTAAAAGATGCCAGACGAACATTCGAGATCTCTATGACGCGTTCGTCGCCAGCTACAACCGCGCCTGTTCCACGGACACCGCTGCCGACGGGTTCAGCTATCGCTGACACAATAAGATCGTTGACCGCGCAGCGGCGAAGAATTAGTGAACCCACGCTGGCGGGAATGACTTGATGGTAGTCATGCGTGAGTCCGTATCGGACGGCAATACTGAGAAGTTGAAAGTACGAATCTAATATGACAGGGTGAAGATGATAGAACTGCTCATCTCCATGCCAGTTATTGCGGACTCGTGCGCAGGCACCTCGCTCGCCGATCGTCGTCGTCGTGATGTCTTCAAGACTTTCGAAATGGTAGCCATAGTCGAGACCCTCACGACGTATGGCATCGTACCAACGCTTGCTAGAAGCTTTACGCGGCAGGGCCTCCTGCGCAGGAATGCGATTACGCATGGTGTCCGTTTCTTCCCGAGCCTGGATCTCACCGGAACAATGTTTCGTCCAAGTATGTCCGTTGTGCGATGCGATGCTAAACTCCCACCACTCGCTATCCAAAGAATCTGTCAGACGCAGCCTATGGAAAGTGGTCACAAGCTCTTTGGGCGAATTCTCGGGGACGACCAAGGCGGCTCGCACGGCAAGATTTCGAAACTCTACCGCGTCCTCAACGCCAGTGATCTGACGGATCGCCTCAGCCGCCATGGCGACGTACCCAGCGAATGGGAAGATGACGTCGGCATTGATCTTATGGTCACGTATCCATGGAGCATTCTCAATATGCAGCAGGTTCCGCCACACCGGTTCGAGTTCTGTGGTGTCTGGGACCTTTGCGCCCAAAAGGTCATGGTGCGGGTGTTTACGCATGCGCCATTCATGAGCGATGCGGGATTCGCTCCAATGAGTGCGATGATGATCCCATGGATATGTAGGCAGGTCTGACAGGGTGTTGCCAGCCGGCATCAGACCCTGATAATCCAAGGATACATGTTGCACAAAGAGTTGACCAAGAGCGGAAAGCCAGCCTTCGACACTATCAGTTCGTCGGGTCAAGGTCGAAATGTACGATGCGCTGCTGGAGTTGTGGCTGAGAATTTGACGAAGGGGCCCGGCAAGGGCTGCATGAGGACCAACTTCAAAGAAAACCTGCTTCGAAGGGCCAACATGTTGTTTGATAGCGGCGCTCACGGCTGATGTGAACAACACAGGGCTTTCCAAATTTGTCTGCCAGTATTTCGGCCCAAATCTACTCTTCGCGGCAGGGGCGAAGAACTCGCCTGAAACGCTTGAGAAGAATGGAAGAGTGTGCACGTTACCCACGACGCCAGCGTCGGTCATACTCGCGCAGTAGTCAGCCCCGATCTCTGCCATATGTGGCGAGTGATAGGCTTTCTCGACCTTGAGCACGGTGGCCAGGACTCCAGAGCCCGACTGCTTGATGCTCTTGATGATTTCTTCTAACGGACCTGCATCTCCCGATATTGTCACGCTGTTTGGCGCGTTGTCGCAGGCGAGCACCACGCCGGGGACGAGATGCTTCTTTGCCGCTTCCCAACTCATACCCAAAGCTCCCATGGCACCCTTCCGTTTCTGTCGCGTGGTTACCAGCCCACGGAGAAAAGCAACAATAATGGCATCGCGGGCAGTGAGGCCTCCAGCGGCGTATGCGGCAGCAATCTCGCCGCTGGAGTGGCCAAGTACTGCGGCTGGATGGATCCCGACCGACGCGTAGGTGTCCACCAAGGCGATCTGCAGGGCTGTGCATAAAGGCTGAGAGAACTCGGCTTCATCTACTCGACTCTTCCGTGCCGGTTTCCGGAGCTCTTCATCGATGGTCCATGACGGAGCTAGCGGGCCTAGCTCTCGGAGTGCCTTGTCGAGGGATGCAATTGTGTTTTTGAAGACGGGGTTGGTTTTGGACCGGAGGAGCTCGTAGCCCATGCGTGCCCATTGTGCGCCCTGGCCGGTAAAAACCATTACCAGCGATGTTTTCTGCCCTGGTTGAACTTTGGTGGAGGAGGCGGGAGCGGCCAGGGTCATCTTGTCATTCGTGCACAGTTGACGGCAAATGTGCGATGGGGGAGGTGCTCTCGCTTATTAGCAAGCGTATATGCCACATCTGCCATCTGATCTGGATTTCTTTCAAGGAATACCTCAAACTTCTCGCCAATGGCCTTGAGAGATGCCGGAGTATTGGCAGAGAAGAGCAACAGGTGTGATGTACTCGACGCCGTTCCACTGGACTTGAACTTGCGCTCTGCATTGAAGTTGGCTGCTGACTCAATGATGGCGTGAGCATTCGAGCCCCCAAGACCAAAGCTATTAACGCTCACGCGCTCGTCACGATCCTCAGGCCATGGCGTCGGCTCAGTCGGAACCGTGAGATTCGCAGCCTCGAATGGAATTGCAGGGTTGCGTGGAAGAGATTTGATGTTGGGTGGAATCGTGCGGTTCTCCAGGGCCAAGACGGCCTTGAGAACGCCTACAAGGCCAGCCGCACCTTCTGCGTGGCCGAGATTTGCCTTGATTGAGCCAATGTGTACACCAGCTTTGCCGAAGCAGGCAGACACAGCCGCGGTCTCGATGGGGTCGCCAGTCCTTGTCCCCGTGCCGTGGCACTCCAAGAAGGCTGTTCGAGCAATATCCGTGATGCCAGAATTCCGGTATGCTTGCCTGATCAGGGCCTCCTGAGCCCGGGGGCTGGGTTGTGAAACTGTTGGCGTGTGGCCATTGTGGTTGGTTGCCGAGCCGGTAACGACTGCGCGGACGGGGTTGCCGTCCCGAATTGCGGCTGCCAAGGGCTTGAGATAGATGGCGACGATAGCCTCACCGCGCGCGTAGCCGTTTGCGTTGGCTGAAAAAGTGTTGCATGAGCCTTCCGGGCTGAGAACGCCTTGCTCCGACTTGGCGGCCGTCATGGCCGGGCTCATGATGAGATTGGTGCCGCCAATTATGGCGGATGTGCAGTCACCACGGGCCATGGCCATGCATGCCTCATTGACGCCGATGAGAGAAGCAGAGCAGGCTGTCCGTATCGTCACGCTGGGACCGCGCAGGTCGAGCTCGTGGGAGACGCGATTGGACACCATGAAGTCGTGTGGACCGAGGATTCGGTAGATGCCGTGGGCCTGGGTATCACGGACCGAGACATCGTACCACTCCTGGCCATAGCTACCAACATATACGCCGACGTTGGAACCCTTCCAGCCTGTTTCGCCGGAATCATCGAGAGCCTCACGAGCAACCTCGAGAAGCAGACGCTGCTGGGGGTCGAGCGCCTCAACTTCGCCGCGGGGCATGGAAAAGAAGGACGTGTCAAGGGCGGCTAGGTCATTGGTGGAGTCGAGAAAGTAACCGTGTTGAGCAATGATGCTGCTTCCGGGCTTCTTCTCCGGCGAATGGAAGGCTGAGATATTGTAGCGGGAGGGAGGGACGAGACCGCGAGCGTCCCCGCCAGCGAGGAGGAAGGACCACAGCTCCGAAGGTGAGTGGATGCCTCCGGGTAGTCGACATGCCATGCCGCAGATGGCGACGGGCTGGAAGGGCTTTTGTGGAGTGCTTAGGGGTGTATCGATGCCGTCTTTGTGAGTGTGAATGTCTTCGTGATGACCCGTTCCGTTGGTCTTGTTTGTGTCTAGGTGACCGTTTGCCCCATTGGAGCCGTTGCTGACGCTGTGACCATTTTGGTAGAGTCCATTGACACCATTGGAGCTTTCTATCGCACCGTGGTCATTCGGGTAGTGGCCATTGACCTCTGTCGCCCCATTGGTACCATTCGTATGAGTGTTTCTCGTACCGTTGGTCCCGTTTGTTTGGGTCTCGTTGCTCTGGCCAAAGTGATCCGTAGACCCATTGGTCCCGTTGGAGTGACCGTTCATAGTGATACGAGTCTCTCAAGCGGAAGTGGAGGCTTGTTGTGAATTGTAATGAACGCCGCTGTTATGTGCTTTATCGACTTCAAGTCTGAAAGCCGGTCGTTCTCAGACGTGTAAGTGATGAACTCATGTGATATTCGGGGTCCATATATCCTCACGTGGCAGAAGCAAAGATGACGTGCAGCTCGTGCTACAATCCCTGAGCAACGTCCGGATTGGAATATCAGGATGATGGCAGAGGCTCATTTGTACATGGAGCCAATAGCTAATATTCGAGCACGCATACCTACAGACATGATTTTATTACCGAATCCCGTAGTGACGCGGTGGAGAACCATTGGATCAACGTACATGCCTGTTCCGACAGTAAGGTCAGGGGTAATGGTATTGTAAAAACTTCTACTTGTAAGCAATCGATTGTCCAGAATATGCTTACTACGGAGTACTCGTGTCTGGCACGCCCTGTGAGTTCCATGACCGACGGTGCCGTTACATGTAGTGAGATTACAGATGGAGTGGAGGATGCCCTAGGTAATGCCAGGTTGGCCTCCTGAGTGCTACCGTGAATTGGCAGAGCAGCCTTGACCTGTCTTTCTTGGCGCTCTCACTTAGGTTGAGCAAGTAGTTATGAATAGCTGTCCTTTTGCTTGGCGAGGTGGATAGATCAACGGCCCTAACAGTCCTCCCGGCCTGCCTTGGTGTACCGTCGCAAAGCCGCAAGCTGTCCTGGCTGTCCTTGCACTGCGGACAATTCCAACGTGGGGGTGCAGTTTGGCCTGATGGCTGTTCAGGGATGGGCGTAACGCATCCAAGTGCTGCACCACTGACTTCATGTTGTAAGGATGTGTAAGTTCACATGGCAGTAGCTCGTATGGCAAGGGAGCGGAATCCTTCCAGCATCGCATTGGCACAGTACAGCCATCCCTGCCCGGTATGGACAGGCTACTGCCTTCAACCCTGGGCCCTGTTATCATAGTAAGCACCTTAAAATGCAACCGTAAAACGGTGCTTGTAGTAAGCAATGGTCGGTACTTCTGCTAGGCACGGCCCGCGCATTACGGACGGAGCCGACTCTTTACTCATTACCACGCATGG
The DNA here is from genome assembly GCA_018831705.1 of Torrubiellomyces zombiae. Taxonomy (NCBI): domain Eukaryota; kingdom Fungi; phylum Ascomycota; class Sordariomycetes; order Hypocreales; family Ophiocordycipitaceae; genus Torrubiellomyces; species Torrubiellomyces zombiae. The sequence continues at coordinate 213 of JADHZA010000499.1, read as the reverse complement.
GACCCCCCCGGTTTCCATTCGTAATAGCACGTTCAGTTACAGCGTTACAGCGTAGGGCAGAGCCCATGCTGATTTGCAGTGCCACGTGAACCCGCTGAACAGGGTGTAGGGGGCACTGAGTCGCAGCAGCCGGAACCTGCCACGACTGCCCCCAACTAGCACTGAATTCACCCTCGAACATTGCATCCCCGTTTCCCCTCGGGCCTCAAGTCT